>JAANBB010000190.1:0-72290 GCA_014621425.1 Cylindrodendrum hubeiense | reverse complement strand
TGAGCCTACGGCGGCACAGGCGAGGAGCTGGCGCTGGGGGGCGCTGGGAGGCGCTGGAGGCGCTAGGACGTTCTGCCTCAGGGGCCCCTCCAGGCACCCACAAACTGCCGTTGCATGTCACAGCGTAGCGTCCAAACACCAAAACACCGTTACAGGGGGGAGGACGTGCCGCCATTTTTAGCACCCACCTCAGATTCGCTCCCCCGCTGTGGCGCCCCTGGGCGGCGTGTGTGCCAGCGCCGGTTTCGCATTTCGCACTGTCCGCCGCCCGCCAATCTGGGTGCGTCACACAGTGCCGGCCGCTACCCCAAGCGCACCCACTTATGACATAAGGGTGGCTCAGCCAGTCGCACCGGCGCTGGAAATTGTGGGAGACCACGCAAGACAACCTGCAACATCTCGAGGCCACGAGGCGAATAGGGGACTGACTGAAAACAAACGACTTCCTGGAGCGCTCTTCGTTGCCCTGCATCCTCTGTTTTCTTCATTTTCGTCCTGGCTCGGCGCACCGTTATGCTAAATCTCCTGCCTCCGCTCCGAAGCCCCTCCTACATCGATTCCCAACGACTCTCGTCCACCACCCAACGACTGCCGCCGCAACCCGCGTGCTTCTGAGACCTCGTCCACTTTCGCTCGCCGCTCGTATAGGTCCCCCACTGCGATCCCAGTATTCGCTCCGGTCTATCTGTCGTCCCGCCTGCCCGCTCGCCCGCCGAGCTCGACTGGCTTCAGCTGCGACTCCAAGTAAAGCGCCCTGGCGTTGATGACTTGATGAACGAGACGAACTGTATATGGGTGTAGTGGGTAAAACAGCTCTCGACCCCCGCTGCCGAGAAGCATTTGTCCCTGCACCATGGATCCTGTCAAAGGAGACGGGCCTGATGGCTCGTCTATTGTATGAACTTCCTCGTTCTTAGACGTCATGTCCGACTAACAGCCTCAAGAAACCCGTGTCGTCGCTTCGAGCGCGGTTCGAAAACATAACCAACACCAACACCAACACCAACAAACCTACCGACGCCCCTGCCCCGCTTCCAACACCGTCACGATCCATCTCCCCAGCGCCCAAGCCAGACCGACTCCGAGACTTCAAGCCGGCACAGGAGCCATCTCTCGTCCCTTCGACCCCGACGATACCTACCAGACCCCAGGTGCGGCCCAAGTCCGCTATTATATGCTTCAACCAGGACCAGAATGGCCCTCCTCCAGTACCTCATCCTTCCACGCGACCGATCCCAGCTACCAAACCACAAGCTGTTCTACAAAATGCGCCGCCCCCTCCAGCTGTCATGGTTCAGCCTCCCCAATCGCCGCCAAAGGGACGGGTCTCGGGCCTAGGGTTGACTGACCAGTCCCCCTTCCTAAACCCCGATGCTGTTGTGGCCCCATCTACACCTGCAGGCTCTCCTAGACAGTTCAGGATCCCAAGCCGACCACATACTCCCTCTGCTTCTGTCAGCCTACCTCGATCCCCGCGGGCAGGTGGATCGCAGCCTCCGTCACCACCTCCACCAAGACGATCCGCAGAATTCAGTAGAGAAACGAAGACTGCGCCTCCACCTCCCGCTCCTCGCAACAGTGGCAAGCCCCTGATCCCTTCATCTAAACCAAGCGTGTCGCCAAACCCCCAGAGTCAACAAATGGCCAGAAGGGGAGACATCTCTCAGGAAACATCACCGTTCAACAGTCCTCCGAGCAGTGTTGAATCTCAGGAGGCTCCTCCGAAACTCCCCACCCGACCAAGGCCGCAGACTCAAGTCGAAATGCCCCGCCCGCGATCCGTCATCATTGGATTCGACCCAATATCAGGTAACCCCTCAGTTTCTAATATGAGAAAGGAACGGGAGCCCGAACTCAATGGAACGTTCAAAGGTCGTATCACTCCTCAACCCAATGAAGAGCCTCGTCCCGCTTTACCAGCGAGGCCACCGGTCTTCGATATTCCACCTCGATCACCTGCTGCGAATAACAGCATGAAGCCTCCACCTCGGCCACCGCGGCCAGGTGGCCAGCCTGTGGATATTCCCCTTACTTCGACTCCCCCCAAGAGAGTCGTGTCAACTCCGACGCAGCAGCCTTTGCAGCAACAGCTAGCTCCTCCAGCCCGAGCACATGGGAGATCTATGACGATAGACAGAACATCGGATCGAGCACCTGTCGAATTTCGCATTATACCGGCATCTCCAATCGTGGCCGCGCCCTTGAAAGCAACTACAACTGCAATTACTACACCCGCAAAGCCGATACAGTCTACACCCATTAAGCCGATACAATCCACACCTGTTACTGCCAAGATCGCGCCAAAGTCCGACCCAGTGAATCACATAACTGCGTATCCCGATTCCTCCAACACGAACCGTCGACCCCCGTACATCAAGCAAGGTTCCTTTGAGATCTCGACCAAGTATGATGCCAGGACATTTGACGTTTGCGGCGAATTCGTCTGCGCAAGTGGCCACATGACGAGGGTGTGGAGTTTGCTGGATGGTGAGATGATCATGAGTCTGTCGCATACGGAAGGGATCAAAGCCACAGCAGTCGCATTTAAACCCGCCGCTGACCCGCGAGAGGAGGGCAAACGGCTGTGGATTGGTACTAATACGGGAGAACTCATGGAGGTGGAAATCGCGACACACGCCATCACCCCATGCAAGCCAAACATTCACGGTCGTTATGAAGTAACGAAAATCTATCGACACTTTAACGAACTATGGACCCTTGACGATTCCGGTACCTTGCTCGTCTGGGGACCTGACGACAATTCAGTTTCGAATCTCACGGGAAACCCGACTCAGAGCTACAAGGTCCCCAAGGGTCACACGTTCTCCATGGTGATTGGCGATGATCTCTGGCATGCTACCGGCAAAGAAATCCGCATCTTTTCACCAGCGGCTGATGGCCGTTCACAGTTCCAGGTTCTGGTTCGGCCCTTGATCACAGATAGTGCTGGCGAAGTCACTTCCGGAACCCTGATCAAAACTCAACCAGACACGGTTATTTTCGGACATGTCGATGGAAAGGTCACCATGTATTCCATCAGCGACTATTCATGTTTGGGAGTCATCAACGTCAGCACCTTCAAGATCAATGCCCTAGTGAACGTCGGTAGACATGTCTGGGCTGCCTACAATACCGGCAAGGTTTGTGTTTATGATGTTGAAGAATCGCCTTGGATAGTCAAGAAAGAATGGCCAGCTCATGATAACCCTATCGTGAAAATGGTGGCTGATCCATCAAGCGCATACTTCCTGGATCGGCTGCAAGTCATTTCACTTGGTGCCGATAACAAGATCAAAGTTTGGGACGGCATTATGCAAGAGGATTGGCTTGAAGATTCCATGAAGTCAAAAGACACACAGTACTGCGATTTTGACGATCTCAAGGCACTCTTCATGACGTGGAACGCCGGCGCCTCCACGCCGTCCAGTCTCCGCTACTCGGGCGCGGATTCGTCATTCTTCCAGGAGCTCGTCCAGTCGGCTGACTCACCGGACATTTTGGTGTTTGGATTCCAAGAGCTGGTGGACTTGGAAGACAAGAAGTTGACGGCCAAGAGATTCCTGAAACCAAAGAAAAAGGAAGGTTCTGATCAGGAGCGGATGAGCCACCAATACCGAGACTGGAGGGACTATTTAATGAAGACGTTGGATGACTACATGCCGGCAGACGACCTATATCATCTCCTTCACACGGCACCAATGGTGGGACTTTTTACTTGCGTCTTTGTCAAGTCTTCTCTAAGAGATCGGATTCGGAATCTGAGCGGCGCAGAGGTGAAGCGAGGCATGGGAGGCTTACACGGCAACAAAGGTGCGGTGGCAGTGCGGTTTCGAATCGACGACACATCTATCTGCCTCGTCAACTGCCATCTGGCAGCTGGACAGTCCCAGGCAAATGCGCGACACAGCGACATTGCGGCCATTCTCGAAACCCCCTTATTCACAACCGAGCGGGACCCTGGAGTCCTCGTGGACACGTACGTGGGTGGTGGCGACGGCAGCTTGATTGTGGACCACGAGCTTTGCATCCTCAACGGCGACTTGAACTACCGCATCGACACTATGTCGCGGGATACGGTGGTGACAGCTGTCAAGCAGAACAACCTGAGCAAGCTACTGGAACGCGATCAACTTCTTGTCGCCCGCCGTCGTAACCCCGCATTCAAACTTCGAGCCTTTGATGAGTTGCCAATCACGTTTGCGCCGACGTACAAATACGATGTTGGGACGGACACGTATGATACGAGCGAGAAACGAAGAAGCCCAGCATGGTGTGATCGACTACTATTCAGAGGTCGAGGACGAATCGAACAGCTCGACTACAGGAGACACGAGGTGCGTGTGAGCGATCATCGCCCTGTGACTGGAAGCTTCAACCTCTGGGTGAAGAAGGTGGACCCAAAACGCAGGGCAATCGCATGGGTAGAAAGCCAACAAACATTCGAAAACATGAGAGAACAAGAAACTGGCGAAGAAAAGTAAGTTTCATGGACTCATCCCTAGAGGATAGTAATGCTAATACTCCATGACAGAATCCTATACCTAGTAAACACATGCGGGTTTGACGAGGTGACCAGCCAGAGGCTGGTCAAGGAGAGGTCTGCGAGACGAGACAACCGAAGTCCAAGTCGAAAAACCTGATACTTTAGTTGTCGTATTTATGGAACAAAAAACATACAGAGGAACGTGATGCCGGGTACATACGCATCTGCGTTACTGGCTTGGATTGTTTGAGCACGGCGTGAGAAGGACCCCAGGCTATGTGGAGGACCGGGTTTGTTGCGATGGTACGGCATGGATGGCGCATAGCCCCCGAGTGGCGTGAAATCAACACTAGACAGTCTTACTTTTTATTCCTTTTTTATATCTTCTTGTTTGGTTTTGTTTAGACATGGACAAGCGAGCATTCAGTCATGAGCTGAAGGGATTGGGGTATCATGACTATAGACAGGGTCACCTAGCGTAGGGTAGGCGAGACGCAGTGAAGAGCGGGTAAGAATACTCTCGAATAAGAAGTAGCGAGGGAATCTCAGAGATTCTGTTTCGGTTGGTGATGACTTTCATGTTTCCCTGCTGCAGCGAGCTTCATGAGTCCTTATCCTCAAAGTGTTTAGTGCGTCATGACGAAAAGTGGCGTGGTACGGAAAGAGACAGACCCGAGACTCCGGGATCCTTGAGCCTCGTAGATTAGGGGACCCCCCGCTGTATCTCAGGAGTGTACAGGGCGGGTTTAGCGCAATCTGGGCGCTGGGACAACTGAAGAGCTGGGACAGGGGCCTGGAAATTGCATGGCTAGCTGCTGTCAGATGGTTGAATTGCGGCTCTTTGCGTCGATTTACAAGGGTGCATCCCCGTGCGTTATAAGGCTTCGTTGTTCCCGACTCCCAGCCGAATTATTGACCGGAAACCGAGATCGAATCCAAGCCATTGCAGTCTGGTGCGTGTTCCCCGCAGCATGAATTTGATGTGAACTGTGTGACTGACCTGGGACTTTGTAGAGGAAGCAGTATCTTGGGCTCAATCGCCAACGTCATTCCGCCGGTGAGTTTTCGTGTGGCTCAACTCGTCACTTCAGAGGCAGATTCCCGAGTGAGCGGTGAGGGATACAGCCAGTGGTGGGGGAGACAAGATCGGAGCTGACTTGGGCGGAACAGATTAGTTAGCCAACCAACGACAAGCGGCAATTCCAGATATAGGAGCTATCTCAGGCCATCTTCCGCTTCACGTCACGCCTTGCCAGACCATCCATCAGTTTTCGCTGTAATTGGAGAAACCATGGCGTCCACAGCTGAAGCAACCCCTCGGAAGACGCCCATCGCGGCGCCCACCCCTGAGACCAAGCCGGCGCCGCGCCCGGAGCTCACCGAGGAGCAGAAGACTAAGTACGAGGCGCTGCTGGAGCAGGCCAAGGCCTTCACCGAGGTGGTGTCCGAGAAGGACAAGGACAAGTCCGGTCCCATCACCGACACTGAGCGCGCCTGGCTCACCCGCGAGTGTCTGCTGCGCTACCTGCGCGCCACCAAGTGGACTGTCGACGACTCGGCCAAGCGCCTGCTGGCGACGCTCGCCTGGCGCCGCGAGTACGGCCTGGACGGCTTCACGCCGGAGTACATCTCGCCGGAGCAGGAGACGGGCAAGCAGATCATCGTCGGCTTCGACAAGGAGGGCCGGCCGTGCCAGTACCTAAACCCGGGTCGCCAGAACACGGACGCCACGCCGCGCCAGATCCACCACCTGTTCTACATGGTGGAGCGCGTCACCGACATGATGCCGCCCGGCGTTGAGATGCTGAGCCTGATGATCAACTTCAAACCCAGCAAGGAGCGCAAGAACACCAGCGTGGCCATATCGACGGCCAGAGAGGTGCTGCATATTCTACAGAACCACTACCCGGAGCGATTGGGCAAGGCTCTCATCATCAACGGTATTTCAGCCAACTCCCCAGGCCAACAAGTTGAGACATGCTAACTGCTCTACAGTCCCCTGGGTTGTCTGGGGCTTCTTCAAGATCATCACGCCGTTCATCGACCCCGTGACGCGTGAGAAGCTCAAGTTCAACGAGGACATGAAGCAGTATGTGCCCGCGGAGCAGCTGTGGAGCACCGACTGGAACGGCGACATGCCCTTCGAGTACGACCACGCCACTTACTGGCCGGCGCTCAACGAGATGTGCCGCCAGCGCCGCGAGGAGCGCCTGCGCCGCTGGGAGGCGGGCGGAAAGGTGGTGGGCGAGTCGGAGGATTTCCTGGCCGGTGGCACTGACGAGAGCATCTCGGGCGTCAAGTACGATGCCAGTGCTGCGCCTGTGCTTGCTGCCCCTGCCCCTGCGGTCAGTGAAGACGAGAAGAAGGATGGAGTTGACGAGGTCGAGGAGAAGTTGGCCCAGGCCAACCTGGAGGAGAAGCCCGTCGTGGCGTAGATGCGCAAACTAGAGCCACTTGAAAGGGGCGTGCGAGATGCGTGAAAGAGGCGGGGAAAAGGAGCGATAGAGAATAAGACAATAACAAGCATCATCTGGCGCACTTTCAACAGCCTGTAAGAAAGCTCTGACATAGGGCTGAAGTTGCGAACCATGGAAACCAGGCATAGAGACCAGGCATAGGGACCCCGTGCATATACAAGGGCCAGTCGGGAGAAAGAGCCTTGCCTGAAGCATCCGCGCCCCCCTGCGAAGTCTGGTCCCAGGGCCGGTGTCTTCCAGGTACAACTCCAAAGTCAGTGCACCGTGAGGCTCAACTCAGGATCAGTCCATGTATATGCTTGTACCACAACGCCCATCATGGTCATTCACGGCTCTGTTAGCGCAACGCCTTTCCTCGTATCAATTGGCCGAATGCGAACCGCGGCCACAGTCGGCTTTTTAATGCTTCGGCATGAGCACGCAGCTGTTGCCTGGCCATGTTACGGGGCGAGTCTGAAGCGCGTATACTTCGTTGGCGAATACCCCGGTCGGCCGGTTTCAGCCCCGCTCCGGGGCTGCATTATGGATGGGCTGGATGGCGGTAGGGCTGAGACAGTCAGATACAGCCGACTTGGTGGTTTGAGGCTCTGGGCGCGAGTGGGCATGACGAAGCGTGAGTCTTTGGTGACAGCCGTGCAAGTGGCGTGAATGCAGCCGTGAATGGGGCAACATTGGCCACTCTTAGGAGCCGCATCATCAGCACAACTCCCCAGTTTAGGCTACGGCACACAGCCTACGACGCCCCGCACAACGCTGACATAGCTAGCAGTCGACATGCAGCCCAACCTGCAAGAGAACTAGTCTAGATAATAAACCGTGGATCTCCGATGGACGGATGGTGCGCGGCCTGCGGCTCAGCATGCAGATCTCTGGGACTGGCTGATGTATCGTTTCCTAATTCATCACCAGCCGCATTACACTTTCTATCCGATTCTGCAGACTGGGATGCAAGTCATCGACTGTATTCTGCATGGACTCGATGTCACACGGCTCTTATCTCCGAGTAGGGGGGTATGGGACCAATGTCAACTCTGTCGAGAACCGGAGTTATCGTCTGTAGAACTCCAAACTCAAATAACACATCACACCACTGTCCAAAGCGAAGTTGCCGTTTTAATACCCATGCAGTTTTCTATACATGGCTGACCCCAGGTCGTAGTTGCACACAATTACGAGGTTAGCAATATTATCAGATCACAAAGCAATTTTCTTGACTAAGACCCAGACAGACTTCGTCAGAGAAACTAGAGAGACCGTGTTCACTATCAGCCCGGAGACTTAGTAAACCCAGAGTCCTATAGTATAGATTTTAGCAAATTAATTGAGCATTGTAAGTCAAAGAAGAAAGCAACAACTGTGGAGCCACTTTCTCTGCCGTTGTACAAATCCCGAACCGATATTCACACCACAGGTTGGGCTACTGTCCACGTATCCACAACCACAGAGACATATAAATCCAACGATTCATTCCTTTTCTCATTTTTTGAGCCTATTCGGTGCAGATATCATTCAAAACTCGCGTTCGATGTTTTGAATTACAACCAGAATTAATGATAGGATTATGTACCAGATCTGAGCTTCGATATGTACCCGGGATGCCTCCGATGCAAGTGCTCTCATAGCAAGGTGTCACGAAGTACCGCTGCGCCATATGAAGCAAAAGGTAAGGCACCCTGCAACAGAGGCATGCATTTAGGCAGTATATATGTCTTTCAACACAAGGCTTATAGGTTTGCAGCCACTATCACATTGAGACAAAATTTCCGTCCGCCGGATCTGCTCACTGAAGTCATCGGAGTCAGTAATATCCTGACCAGATGCAAATTTCGTTCTCGTAGTGGTCATTAGAGTAGCGTATGACCCCATAGCAGTTGTCATGCTCTGCAGGGGGGCACGGGGGTGGTTGAAAAGCAGATGGCGTTGTATTCAGTAGCGGTTGAAACAACAGGTGACGCCGTCTTGGAGGGCACAGTGGCAAATGTAACAAGAGATGAAGTCATCTCAGAGGGCACGGTGGTGGTTGAAACAGCAAATGACCTCTCGGAAGGCTTGCAGTGGCCGGTGTGGGCTCCAGCCAAGGCAAGGCCAAGGACAAGGACTTCGAGGGAAGGCATGACGGCTGTTGCTTGCTAGTAGAGCTGTCGTAGAGGATTATCCAGCTCCTCCTCAACGTTCGATTAAGGGATGTGTCCAAATTCTACTCTTTAGGCAATTTATTGTGGCTTGCTGATCCCTGTTAGTCCGCCTGTGGCAACGAGAGATGCCCGATTCGTGGAAATGCGACATAGGGACACAATGCTCTCACCCAGGGAAATGCCGCCAAGTTTTGGGAGAAAGCAGGAACTTCTGTCTAAACAGATGCTACCTCATGGATAAAATTAGCGGTTTTAAACATGGGAGTCTTCCGTATTGCGAAATTACAATAGTACCCACGAAAGTCATAGTGAGCGAACCCAGCGAGGCAGCAGGAGAACTAATGCGGCCAAGGTTCCCAGACTAAAGTTTCCCGTATTCTAGATGTAGAACTTTTAGCGGAATATAGACTAAGATAAATTCGGCATTGCTAGAAATGAACCCGCCCCCGGCTGAGGTGGTGGATATCGTCAGTGCTGTCATGTTGGGCTACATGGTGGACGTAGCTAAGTCAGAAAGCTTAATCCTAGAGAGTAGCAAGCATTATGAGAGACTCTAGTCTTTTAGCTTGTCCAGTTGTCCAAAGCATGCCGGCAGATGAATTAAAGAAGCCTCATGCGTACTTTTTCCAAACCTTCTCAAATCTGTGATAGGCCAAAGGGCCGGTGAACAATTATCGGCGGCAATCTCGCCAGTCGCGTTCCCGCGGGACGGCCGAGGATGCCCCTCATAGGGCCACAGAAGGCAGCCCCACGGACCCGTTCCCCGGGTTTCTTGGCGGAAGAGATCCAAATATGCGGCGTGCCGGGTCGTATCAGTACATGGTGGAGTGACTGGATCGTGCTGGCGAGATATCCGCGCGAGTGGTTGGGCGTTGGCAGGGGATGTGTGTGCCGTATTGCTTGCGTTGTAGGCAGGTTGTCGGGCATTGCAAGGCCGGTAGTAGTGTTAGTGTATTAGTGTTGGTGGTGGTGTTAGTGTATTATTGTATTAGTGTATTGGTGTATTGGTGTATTGGTGTATTGTTTATTAGTGTTGGTGGTGGTGTACTGCGCAGACGTAATGGCGGAGATGGTGCTGGTGTATTCAGCGTTAGTACCTACATTTACTTGTACAAGTGTAGCTACCTACCTAGGTACATTAGGTACCTACCTATTGAAGGGAAGGTCGTGTAACCCGAAGATTGCGTACATAAAAAACAAAAATGTATCGTGTTAGCAATCAAAACTCGAGAGTTCAGTGTCGGGACTCAGCACTAGTGGCCAACCTAAACAACCTATTTGGCTTGGCCGCATCTGACATCCTGATTACACCAGGAATCAGCCTGTGGACGCACCGTAAATCCTCCGGCCATGCAACACCCTGTGGGACATTGGTTGACAACACCAGGCCAGATAACGGGCCATTCTCCAGCGCACAACATCCACTGCAACCTCGGGAGCATTTGTCAACAACGCTATTCGCACTTTGTCCACACCACCAACGCGCCTACATACCCCCAATGCGGGCGTGGCGAAGCAGATGCCGCCCAGCCTGGAGCCCGATAGCGAGCCAACTGCGCCAACTGTTCATGCAGCCGGTGTGAAGACAATGGCAGACACATGATTAATCCAGTTGCGAGCAGCCAATTCTGTGGCGACACATGATTCGTTCTCGGTCGCTAGTCTCCATGTACCCGCTGGTGAGCCCTGCATGTTTGCCCGGCTATTTCCCTCTCTGTATGTACTGTTATGTACCTGTCATCCGCCGTGCCGTTCCGCGTGTTCGGGATGGTTGCTGATTGCCTTGTGACTCGGGCAAAGCCTCCCTCTACCTCAGGCTGAAGCCTTATGACGGGGGTATCTGTCGCCTTCATGGCAGCCTAACATGCTGCAAGGTTGTTTTCCTGCCGAACAGTCGACGGTGCATCATGCAGTCTTCTTCTTTAGTCCCAGTACACAGTCGGGAACGGGTTATCCATTCCCAAATTCACGGTTGGGCGGCATCTGACTCTTCAAGGCGAGGTGCTCGCTTCGTATAAAGACTGCAAGTTCCCCCTTGTGTAACAAATGACAGCACCCTCCTCTTTATCCCCTCACTCTCTGCGTATGCCTATTTCTCTCTCCTCTCGCTCTGTTTCTCGCGGGTACAGAATCTAGTTTTGGGAGGATCGAGAAACCGCATCCTTGACCAACTGCTGTCTGCTATCGGATGCAACTATGGACTCCCTAACCAGAATAACCAAGCTAGGCTTGCCCCCGTTATTCAACGGCCAAGGCGCCAACTATACTGGCAACGCGTCAAGTCCATTCCCGCCCGGTATGATGGACAGTTTCCTCGCCACCGCCGGCCAGGCGTCACCATTGATGCAGCTTTTTCTCTTCATCTATCGCCAGATTGGAGTTCAGTTCGGCCTTGACCCTTCACTCCTCCTCACCCTGCTTGGCGTCCTCTGGGGTCTATCTAAGATCCTCAATCAGGTCTACGGCATGTTTCAGGTCTTCAACAGTCGTTACCTCATGTGCGCCCTCTACGTCGGCGAAAACGATCACATCTACTCGCATCTCATGAATTTCCTCGCCAATCAGCAAAATATCGCGAAGGACCGTTATTTAATGGCCCAGACCGTGTGGAAGAGTGCGTGGGAAGAAGAAGAGGAGATGGCAAATGCCTTAACACTACTCGAGGCGGGTGATGGGGATGAAGAAGGTGAACCCAAGTACCTTAACTTCGCCAGCCAGGCGGCAAGATCGGTATGTCACCCCTCTAATACAGATGGATAAAGGAATTACCATCTAATCTCAAACAGAGTCCTCGATACGTTCCAGCTATGGGCACAACCGGGTTTTGGCACAATGGAACTTACTTCAGGGTAAACCGAAAGAAGGAGTCCTTCATGAACACTTCTGGGTGGTCTGCCATGAAAGATCTCGAGGAAATCAAGATTTCCTGCTTTGGTCGATCTATCGGTAAGCCTTCATTGCTAATTATCCTATATTTAATTACCATGGCTAAATCATTTGCATAGACCCGATCAAGCAACTCCTTGCAGATGCAAAGACCATGTACTATCTGGATACCCGACAGAAGACCACCATCTATCGTCCCAGAGCCAAGGAATCTCGACGTGACGGCAATCTGTGGCATCAAGTCGCTAGACGGCCTGTCCGACCCATGCGCACTGTTGTGCTTGACTCTACAGAGAAGCACGAAATATTGCGAGATGTCAACGAGTACCTTCACCCCGGGACTCCCCGTTGGTATGCTTCTCGCGGCATTCCTCTCCGAAGAGGATATCTGTTTCATGGACCCCCAGGCACGGGAAAGACCAGTTTCTCATTTGCACTGGCTGGAGTTTTTGGAATCGATATATACGTTATTAGTCTGCAGGATATTAGTGTGACGGAGGAAGATCTGGCAGCGCTCTTTACCCGCCTTCCGAGACGGTGCATTGTCCTGCTTGAGGACATCGACACCGCTGGGTTGCGACGAGAGCCTGACGATGATGTTGAGGATGACCCTAAAGATGATACCAAAGAGAAAAAGGACAAGGCCAAAGATGCCAAAAGTTCCAAGAAGTCCAAGAAGAAGTCCAAGAAGGAAACGAAGGAAGAAAGCGAGAGCGAATCATCGAGCGACTCGGATAGTTCAGAAGACGAGTCAACTCGAAAGAAGAAAAAGAAGACGAGGAGCTCAAGAAGACATCCCCGGAGGGGAATGGGTGGTATCCTCGCAGGCGACGGTATCTCGCTCTCGGGTCTACTCAACGCCATCGACGGTGTCGCGTCTCACGAAGGCCGCATCCTCATCATGACAACCAACAAGCCCGAATCTCTGGACGAGGCACTCATCCGCCCAGGCCGTGTCGACGTGCAGGTTGGCTTTAAGCACGCCTCTAGTGGGCAGGCGGGCGAGCTATTCCATCGCATGTATGAGGCAAAGCGCACCAAGCTAATCGGCAACGCCTCTGCCTCCGGATCCCTCAAGGCTTCGCCACAGCCCAAGGTGGAGAGCAACTCGACCGTAAAAGAGACCGAGGTACTGGATGTGACGACCGAAGAGCTGCGTGAGATCTCTCAGGAGTTCGGAAAGTTGATTCCCGAAGGCATGTTCTCACCGGCTGAGATCCAAGGTTTCTTGCTTAAACGCAAGAAGTCACCACGGAAGGCGCTGAATGATGCATCGGAGTGGATCGAAGCAACGATTAAGCAGAAAGAGTCGAAGTCAAAGGTTGTGACGGTGCAGTAAGAGGGAAATCTGAACGAGAGCAATTGCGAAGAAAATAATATGAAGCATTTTGAGACGCTGGGAAAAGGAAGCTAGTCTCGCAATGAGACGATGTGGTGAAGTTTGTGGTGTTGGTAGTACGTGAAGATTGCATATGTCTGCACATGGCGAGGTCAATAAAAGAAAAAAGTACCGTAGTGATCAAAATAATATTTTATATTAAATGAACAGCTCCTAATGTTTAAATGAACGAACTGACCGAAGTATTGCGACCTTATTGCTGCTAATGGCTGAAGATGGGCCGTGGATGCTTCCCTTACCCTGTATCAACTAGGGACTCAAGGTGAGCGAGGAGCTCTCGGTCACAGCACGGTGAGCCTAGCTCCTGAACCCCACACCTTACCTTATCCCCCCCAACTTTCCCAAAGCCACCTTCCACGTGCGCGCCCCGTCGACGTCGAAGTTGAAAGTCGGAGCTCTGCGTCCCTGGAAACAGCTTCCCCTCGCCGCCACAGCAGCAACAGCATGCCCTGCTGCCCACACCAGCGACGACGACGACGACGCAGCCGACCATGGCCAACCTCCAATCCAGTACGCCATCCGGCAAGGAGCCCGGCCTGAGGCATCCCAGCAACGGCAAGACCATTTACCACCGGCCTCTCAACCGCTCCAAGACGGCCGAGCTGAGCCAGGCCAGCTTCGCCTATCTGTTCGGCGAGATGGTGACGTATGCGCAGCGGCGTGTCAAGGGCATCCAGGAGCTGGAACAGCGGTATGCATCTCTTGCGGAATGGTCAGACGAGCCAAGCTGACGATGTGATTCTCTACAGACTCAACGTCCAGGGCCACCCCATCGGACTCAAGCTCCTCGACCTCCTTATCCACCGCGAACCCGCTCGAGCGCAGCTGCGGCCCCTCACCATCATCGCGCTGCTGCACTTTATCAAGCAGAACATCTGGCAGCACCTGTTTGGACGGCAGGCGGACCGGCTGGAGAAGAGCGCCAACCCCGAGACGCCCGACGAGTACATGATCATCGACAACGAGCCCCTGGTCAACCAGTACATCAGCGTGCCCAAGGAGATGAGCCAGCTGAACTGTGCCGCATTCGTGGCCGGCGTTGTTGAGGGTGTGTGCGACGGCGCCGACTTCCCCGCCCGCGTGACGGCACATACAGTCGGGGAGGGCGAGATGTGGCCTGGGAAGACGGTATTTCTGGTCAAGTTTCGGAGCGAGGTGTTGGAGCGGGAGGGATTCTTGGGCAAGAGCTAACTAAGTCTTGACATGGCTGGCTGGCTGGAGGGACGCCAGTACAAGATACGAACGGAGTTTGGGAGTTGAGGGTCTGGAATTGACTTGGCATTGGCCGTGATAGAACGGAATAAAAAGACTCGTAGTCTTGTCTCATTGTCTTTATCCCTTGCGAACTAAAGACCCTACAGTGACCATCTGGTTTGCATTTACTGGATCAGGCTGCAACCGACTGAATCTCCACACTGAACCCTGCAGACGGACTGTTGTTCATGATCCATTCAAACGCCTTCATTGATGCTTTGGCGAAATGGGCGTCGCCAGCATTTCCCGCCTTGACCCATCGGTTCACGATAATTCCACCCAACGCCAGTCCAAAAAAGAAAAAAGAAATCATCACATCCAATTACCCTCGGGCTAGTGATGCCACGATGGCTTCTACAATGCCACGCGTTCTCAGCGTGGCAATGTCCGGGAGCCGGAGGTCTTGGACCCCGCGCCACCACTGGTGGAGGGGCCTTTGTTCATCAGCTCAGCTAGCCCCAGATCCTTCCAAGCGGGCTCCTTGGACTTCTGAGTGGCGCGTTGAATGCCGAAGGCTGCATGCTGATCAGGGACGACATCGTCCTCGTCTTCCGGGTTAATGGGTTGGTGGGCGGGCGGGACGTAGATCTCATCGTCAGGCAGCTTGTCCTTGCAGAAATCCTCAAACAGATCGGCGTCGCGGGGCCGGTGCATGTGCACAAAGGTAAAGGATGAGTCCTTATTCTGTGAGAGGAGAAGCCGGGTTAGCTCATGTCCTGTGTGCGGCTGAGAAGCTGAGAAGCTGAGAAGCAGAAGCAGCCGCAGCAGAAGCAAGGGGAGGAGGGTCGCAACGTGCCATGGCTAGATCTAGTTTGGAAAACGTGGTGCGCGATGACGTGAGTTGGACGTGCTTTAGACGTGCTTTAGACGTGCTTTGGACGTGCTTGTTACGTCAACTCGATGCGGAATTAGTGGGTTCTTAATGCGTGCGAGTTGTTCGGGTGTTCGGAGTTGAAAAGAGAAAATGAGGACTGATGCAGGCCGCCGCCATGGCCATTGTGTGGGATGAGTTGACGACGGCTGCCGTCTAGACGCTCCAGGCGCGTGGCAAGCGTGGGGGTGCGCATCTAGAGCCCGGTCGCGCCGTTCCCAGAACCCCATTTGTATCCATTTGTGCCGGGGGCAATAGACAGCTGGTAAACAGTGTCTCAGACGAGAGAAACGGCTATCTCCTGAACTAGGTAGTTGCCATATTCGGATTGCACAGACCTTGCATCAATATAATGTCATTATGTGCTTTCTGCCGCACGTTGCCCTTGTTTTCGCACCTCAACCGCAAAAATCCGCCTCCCTCCCCAATGGTCTGTCTAGGGCTCTTCGGCCGCAAGGATCTGAGATTCTTGCCTCATTAGACTCGTTGAGACACGGTTGTCAGCCACACGACATGGAATGGCTGCAAACTGCGCTCGCCTACTTTAGGCTCTGCTTCATAGAAAAGGCAGACCGTAACCCACCTGGCCGGATGAAACCAGATGATGCACACCTCATCTCAACGTCTTTGAACTGCTGCGGCTTGGCCATCGGGCCATCGCAGAAATGTCTCTCTCAACCTGGGCCTTGCCCATCGAACTGATCCGTCATGTCGGTCTACTCCTTCTTCCTGAGGAGCCATACACGACGTCCCCGATCAGCTTTCACTCATCCGATTTCCTTGGAAACAACCGCGCACTCAGGGCGCTGACATACTCGTGCCGTAGCACCAGGACTATTCTGGAGCCTCTCCTCTTTCGCTTCGTACTCATGACCGACGCCGCAGACATTACTCATTTTTTCCTCCTGTTGGCTCAGAACCCACGACTTCGTCAGTTTGTCCGGCATATCGCATGCATTTCACCGCTGGATTGGAATGGTAGACCCGGGCGGTCCGAGTCTCGTCTCAGGGCTTGGAAGATGTGGGAAACGCGCTACGGCCTGGAGATGAGCGCCAAGGACATTGTGGAAGAAGCAGGCTTTGAGCTGGACTACGGCGCTACCACGAATGGGTTTTCCGAGGTTGTCAGGAACATGGACACTGGCTTCCTCTTGGACGACCTGGTCAAGTTCATGTTCGGCTGCGTGCTTATGATGGCCCCAGAGACCGAGACGTTCTTCTTCCGCCGCTGGCTCTCCTACGAAGAGACCAACCCGGCCAATGTTGTCGGTAATATTCTGATGGAAGCCGTCAGTGACAAGGGCTATCCGGTGATGCCCAAATTGCGGGTGTTGGAACTCGGCACGAAACATGACGAACCCCTTGGTGATACTATCGAAATGTTCTTTTGGAAGCCTGACATGTGGAAGAGCCTGCGGACACTCATACTCAACGATGTTGACTTCGACGACCAATTCTTCCAGTTGCTGGTTGAGGGCTCCTTCGACTTCGAATTGCCCGTCGAGGAGTTGTATATCCGCAGTAAAGTGCCTGCGTACCCAGCTACACTCAGTGATTCGGTAGATGATACTGCCGACGATACTGAATGGGATGTAAGCTTTGAGCAGATACTGGAGATGCTAGAAATCGACGTCCAACCTGCCTACCAGGTATTCTGCAACTTGCGTCTCCTCGATATTGACTTTCCCCCAAGCCCAAGGCGAGTCGGGAGCGGCTCCCGCATCCTTAAAGTCTTCCTCGCCGCTATTGGCGGCGCCCCAGAGACTCTCCGCCTAACTTGCCATCCCTTCCCGACCAGGGTCCTAGAAACAGCCGTGCAGACCCGTCTCAAGGTCCTGGTTGTCAAGGAGTGCACCGACATGCCCGAGGTGCCGAGCGCTGATCAAATGGCGAAAGCCATGCATACGCTCTTCTACGAGGGCGAGTTTTGCCTCCCCAACTTGGATTGGGTTCAGGTGAATGGAGTGCGAAAGGAAAAGCAGGTGTTTGTGAGTTGAGGCGGGAGGATATGAATGGCGAGTGTGATTCTTCCATTCCGGGACATATATGATCTCGTTTTTGGAAGCCATACAGAACGCCGGCAAAAAGAAATAAAAGTTAAATAACCGGGATTCCTGGTTCTCGAGCATGGATATCTATTAGTACGAGTTGGAGACGCAACGCATTAAAATGATAGATGCCTGGGGTTGCGCCTCGTGGAGCATCATGGGGCAGGATATCCATGCAGGGCCTACTAATCCCGAAAAATAAACGATAAATCATGTTATTTTAGAAAATATAGAAAAATACTCATTGTCTACGGGAGGAGGTTATCTGAACTCTTCCCGCACTTGCTTTTGAGAATGCATGGGGAGGTGAGGATTCATAAGTGAGGCTAGGAAGCCAAAGTGGCCAAGCCTCGGCGATGGTTCCAGAAGCCTCATAACTTAGGCCGGCGAACCTAAATGACTTTGGCTTCCCTTTCCGGATCAGCAACCCTTCATCTTTCCTTCAACCTGGCCTGTGTGCAACAAGATTGCTTTGAGCTTCGATGCTCGCCGGATAAACCAAATTCCCACCCAGACAGAGCTTCGGGCCGGCACAGTGGGATGTCATTGCGGGGCAGCGCTCCCTAGCTCCGAGCTTCTCCCGCCTGCCTGCTGTGAGCTCGACCCCTCCAACCTCTCACATCTCCAACACCACTGGTGGTGAACGGGATTCTTCTTGACATCTCCTCTCGAAACCGCCCTTTACCCGCCCTGGAACCCTCGGACTGTGTCGCCGGCGGCTCTCCAAATCCCACCGCATATGGTCTGAAGCCTCCATTTCACACCCCCCCACCTCGTTCCGCCACAGCGAAGCTCACCCAACATGGCCACTCCCACCACCATTAACGCCACGCCTCAGGCGGTGATGGGCCATGTTCAGAAGCTCAGCGACACCGACCCGGACTTTCGTTTTATGTCCTTGAACGATTTGCTGCAGCTCCTCACACACGCGAAGCCCGACTTCCTCCATCATGACTACAATATCGCTGCCCGCACCGTGGATAGTATCATCAAGACTCTCGACGACCAGAACGGCGAGGTTCAGAACCTGGCAATTAAATGGTATGTGCAGCTTGCGGCTACCAAACCCGTACGACTCGCTAACTGACTTTCGCAGCTTAGGCCCTCTCGTGGGCAAGGTCCCCACCCCGATTATTGCGCCGATGATCGAGAAGCTCTCGTCCCTTAAGCTTAAGAACTCTGTGGACAACGCGGTTCCGTCCTTGGCCCTCCGATCCGTCATAATCGCTCTCCCCCGCCCGGTCCCAGGCCTACCCCCCACTTCGGAAGTCCAAGAATCATACAATGCCGTTAGCCGCGTGCTCATTCCCCGACTGATTGGGCCCGGTCCCAAGACACAAGTCCCTAAGAACGCACAGGTGACACTCCCTGCTGTTCCAGAGGGTTTGCTACAAAACGAAGGAGACCTCAACGCCGAGGCCGTCGATGTGTTAATAGAGGTTGTCCGGTGTTTCGGACCTATGCTTGTTCAGGTCGAGGTCGAAGCGATGCAGGAGGTTGTCATTCAACTCCTCGAGAGCGAGAAGGGATCGTCAGTGGTCAAGAAGCGTGCTGTTGTCGCCATTTCGATGCTTGCTGTGTACCTGTCCGACGAGCACCTCGAAGATGTGGTTAACCGAATCACCGCTGGTCTCTCGCAACAAAGCAACGGCGCTGTCACCCGGCGTCTTTACATTTCGATCCTGGGAAGTATGGCGAGGTCCATTCCTGCTAGATTCGGACCTCATCTTCCCAAGGCTGCTCCTTTCATTCTCCAAGCTCTCGGCGACGATGAGCTGCAACATCATTTGGAGCAGCTGAGCGATGGCGATGACCTTGGCCAGGAGTTCAACGATGTCCGTGAGGCTGCCTTGGTCGCCCTTGAAGCTTTCCTGGCATCCTGCCCCCAGGAAATGCGTAATTTCACTGACGACACAATGGCTTCTTGCCTTCGATTCCTCAAATACGACCCCAACTACTCTATGGATGATGATGACGAGGATATGGAAATGGACGAGGACGAGGAAGAAGCTGACGATGATGATGAATTTGATGCCGATGATGGATTCGAGGATGATGATGACGATGCCAGCTGGAAGGTCCGAAGATGCGCCGCAAAGACCTTGTACACTCTCATTTCGACCCGTGGCAGTGGCGATCTTCTCGAAAACGGAGTTTTGTACAACCAAGCCGCGCCTCTTCTGATCAAGTGCATTGATGAGAGAGAGGAGAACGTCCGACTCGAGATCATCTCTGCTCTTTCCCTCCTTATTCGCAAGACTGGGGAGGGACTCGAAGCCCCCGACCTGTCGCTGGATGACTACGAGCCGGAATCCGAGTCGCGAATCCCCATTAGCCGGAAGCGAAGACGGCAAAGTAGTGGCGGTGGCGGCACCGTGTCGCAGTTTATGGCTGGCCCTGGTCTTGCATCTCCCGTGCTCGAAAAGGTTCCTGCGACTGGCCCTCGAGCTGATCTTGCTCGCCTCACCCCAATTATTATCAAGGCCATCACGAAGCAGCTTAAGGGCAAGACAATTCCAACAAAACAGGCAGTCATCAGCCTCCTTGATGACATTGTGTCAGTCCAACACGGCGGTCTTGCTGAATACTTCGACGAAGTCATTGGCCCAATTATTGAAGCCATCAAACCCACCGGCTCTGGCACTGTCTCGAGTTCCCTGTCTTCTGCAGGTGGATCTTCCTCGGCCACTCCTAGCACCCTCCGAGTTACAGCCCTGAAGCTGATTAGCGACATTTCTAAGACTCACTCTTCCACTATCCTTCAACCCTATCTGACAAATATCGTTGACGGAGTCGCTTCGGCCGTCCACGACCGTTTCTACAAGATCTCAAGCGAAGCTATTCGTACCGTCGAGGAGCTTGTTAAGACCATCACCCCCCCAAGGTCGCGTAACGCCGGATCTAAGTACAAAGACGAGTTGGAGAAGCTTTACGACGTCATCATAAACCGATCTTCAGCCAACGATGCTGACGCTGAGGTTCGCCAGCGAGCTATCCATGCACTTGGAGTCCTCATCTCCCGAACCTCTAGCACAGAGGGCTCGGCCCTGCTCTCAGCAGAGAAGCGCAAGGCTGCTCTGAACGTTCTCCAAGAGCGACTGAAGAACGAGACCACACGACTGGCTGCTGTGAGGGCCGTTGACAACGTTGCTGCCTTCGCGAGAAGCCCTGGCCAACTCGAGAAAGGATGGATTCAGGATGTTGCTCTCGAGCTCTCTGCCCAGCTGCGAAAAGCCAACAGAGCCCTGCGAGGATCAAGCATCGTGGCTCTCAAGCACCTGGCGCTCTCAAATGCCACCAAGGGCCAGCTGGAACCATCAACTATCGAAGGAATTGTTTCGGCTTTGATGCCTGTCATTACTCACAGTGACACCCACCTTCTCGGACCATCCCTTCTCATTCTGGCTAAGGTTGTACCCGATCACGCCGATCTCGTCGTGACAAGTGATATGATCACCTCGCTCTGCGAGCTCCTGAAGTCCCACTTCGCGAGCATTGTTTTGGACCAGCTACTGGTGTTGATCAGCAGCATTGGTGAAAGTGGCGCGGGCGAGTCGCTCATGCATGGCCTGCTGAAGGACGTCAGTGTCTCGGGTGACCCAGCAGTTGTCGGCAAGGTGATAGGAACTCTTCTTGTGGCTGGAGGCGAATCTGCAGGCGTGAAGCTGGACAGCTTTGTTTCGGAGCTTCAGGTAAGCGCAAAGGGCAACGACGATGCTCGCGTGAGCCTTGCCCTCGCTGTCTTGGGTGAGGCTGGAATGAGGCTCGGAACGAAGTCACCTCTCAAGCCCACTCTGTTCTTGGAACAGTTCCATGCGGAGCCTGACAAGGTTTCCCTTTCTGCTGCAATTGCTCTCGGAAGAGCAGGTTCTGGCAATGTGCCAGAGTTCCTCCCCGTCATTCTGGAGACCATGCAAAAGGGAGGAAACACGCAATACCTGCTCATTCAGTCTATCAAGGAGATCCTGCAGTCCATCTCGGCACAGTCCACTGACCTGCGTAATTACGCTCCTGCTATTTGGGATCAGCTACTGAAGGCATCCGACAACGCTGATAACAAGGTGGTGTGTGCCGAGTGTGTCGGTCGTCTCGTCACCCTTGACCCCACTGTGTTTATGCCTCGTCTCCAGGTAAGCTTATCTATGCAGCAAAATCGGTCGAACAATGTTAACGGAAATCTAGACTCTTCTTAGGGATCAATCCTTGGGCGTTCGCGGAATGGCTGTCCAAGCTGTGCGCTACACCCTGCCCGAGAGCGACGAGGCTTTTGATTCGTTGCTCCGAAATGTTCTTATCGACATGCTACTTGTCATGCTTCAAGACTCGGATATGGACATTCGCCGTTTGGCAATGACAACGCTAACCACGGCTGCACGCAACAAGCCTGACCTGATTCACCCGCATTTGGGTGAGTTGATGCCGTACGTCTTGAAGGAGTCGGTGATCAAGAAGGAGCTGGTTAGGGAAGTCATGATGGGTCCTTTCAAGCATACTGTAGATGACGGACTAGAAGTTCGCAAGGTAAGAAACCTTCTGAAGCCACGACTTGATGGATACTAACTGGGAGTAGAGCGCTTATGAAACCCTTTATGCTCTGATGGAGACCGCCTTCAGCCGCATCAACAACATCGACTTTTACGATCGCGTGGTGGATGGCCTCAAGGACGACAACGATATCCGTCAGCTCTGCAACCTCATGGTCACCAAGTTGATTACGATCGACCCTGATGAGACAACCCGCCGACTGAACCCGATTGCGGAGTCGTACCGTTCAGTGCTGTCAGTCAAGCTCAAGGATAATGCCGTTAAGCAAGACCTCGAGAAGCAGGAGGAGGCCAACAAGAGCATCCTCAGAGTAACACTCCTACTGGGTGAGAAGATGAAGGCCATGACGGGCAACGCCGGAGCAGCGACCAGTAATGCAGGCGCTGCGGGTGTGTGGACGGCTTACTGGGAGTGGGTGAACAAAGAATTTGAGAAGCAATTGCGGGGTCTGCGAGAGGAGAACACCCAGCTACAGACGCGTATGGTTTAAGACAAGTTGGGCTGGATGATTGCATGCGTATGTAGAAAAGAACGCTCATGATACACGTAAATTGATGGTGACATACTTCATTATTAAGCTTCGATTGTCTCTTAACCCAGATGAACCCTACTGTATGTTGGATGTTGCGGTGGATCACTTGGATCATTTTAGCATCTTTGGGATGTCTTCGATTGGTCTCTACGTCCTCTGGAATGATGGCATTATGCCGATCCTGTAGATTATGTGCCAAGGCTATGGACCCTCTCACATGAGGTACGATCCACTCCGGGAGTATTGCTATTGAGAAGCGGTTGTGTACAGTCTTATATTAGATGAGGTCTGCAAAAGGTGCAAATGGTCGAAATACGAAAACTTCGGGAATTGCACCTAATTCAGCCAGCCACTATGTGTGTCAGTACTTACCCCTAATATTTAGTGCACACAGCCCCTAACCTTTAGCATTACAGACCCTCAACTTGTATCACATTTAGCTCTTAATACTCACCACATAGTGCTCTAACATTGTAGTATTTAATATCCAATACCTAGCTAATGGATATAATGTGCAATAGTTATTTGAGTTTCATAGAAGATGATGTATGAGATTTATCGTATGGGGTTTCCACCTACTGACGTAGAACACTATGAGAAGGTGCCAGCTGTTGTCCAAGGTCAGCTAGTTGAAATATGGCTGATGACTCTATGTAAGGTCACTTGACAAAGGCTTTATGGACTGTGTATTCATAATTTGTGTGTGAGTAAGGGTGAAAAGACAATGAGAGAAGGAAATGCTATATATTCGTGACCTATTCCAGGGTGACAGGGTTATCTTGCATTCCTCCCTCGCTCAGCTTCATAAGCTCATCTGCAGAGGTCCTTGGTTCCTCAATCAGAGTGATTGGTCTTATTACAAGCCTAAGCCTCTGTCAGAGCCGCCATTACCTATGGTGCGTGTGAGTTTTTACTGTAAAGACAGATACATGTCAGTGAAGTCGACAGGCGAGGTGAAACGTTGAGTGGAAAGGGACAATCGGGAGTAGCTATCTCTAAATCGCCTAGATAACACAAACCCTAACATGCGGCCATGATAGTCTAGTGTCTAGGCGTCTTCCTGTCAGCGAGTCGAACGAGGGCATCACGGTTTGGAGGCAATGCCTCACCACGACTTGCAGCCGCACCCCAAAGCCGACGACTGAAAAGAAACACAATATATCTTAACGTGAGTCTCATGAGTGACGGTAATAGTTCAAATAGTTTTAAGATGCTCGAAGATGTCAGATATTTTCTCAGTCAAATCCATTTCGGATGGGGTTCACTGTATTCGTACCCAACTGTGTTGTACATGTGGAGGCGTTCGGCCCAGATCCACCGGAGAAGTGGAGTGCATAGTGGTGGTTGAGGCAATGGCGGAGCCGTTAGTGGGAACATGGTGTTTAGATTTGAAAGATTTAGATAATATACTCAATGTATGGACTCTAAGAATAGCTAGGATTTGCTAAGACATCATACAACCTCAAGCCACAGACAATTGAAAGCTTAGTATGCTCGTTTCCCGGCAGCGCGGCGAGGAAGATACTCGCCTTCGACGTAATGATCCTCCCCCAGAGCTTTCATCGCATATAGACTATTATTTAATGCACTAGATTAAATTGATACGAGGAACGTCGAGTCGCAGCAGACCCGTGGTACCTGAATGGTAGGATTTATAGTTGCATCATTTGTGGTTAACTTGAAGTTTAAATATCAACTCTGCAATACAGACTCACGGGTTCTGGTGACAGCTTCAGACTTCCTCTATCCTCCCCACGCTAGGTCACGTTACAATGGACAACTTGAATTGTGATTCGTGTGGCCCATCTTTGGTTTTCAGGGGTTTCTGGTTTTTATGCATCCATTTCCAGAATGCTGGCGCTGCAAGGGACATTGAGATCTCTTTGAGTTCTTCATATGGCTATCCGTGGCGGAAGCATCGGAACATTGCGAGGTTGGGCAGGGCTGGGGAAAAGCTTGGCACTTTTGCAGGCGTGTGAACCAGGATCAGATGGAACGACACTTCTCGGTTAACAAAAGATACTTGGGTATCCTTGAGTTGATGGGCGTCTAGGTAGTTCTTTATTTCGAGGAGATCCTGCACCGTCTCTATTTGAACTGAGTTCCCTGCTGCTTTCAGCACAGCCCTGTCGGTGACATCGCCCGAGTAGGCAGCTGTCAGGATATGGCAATTGCTAATGCTTGGACATAATTGCGACAGCGCAATCCAGTCATACCCGAGACTAACCTTGCATGCGGGGTCTGATCGCCTCATAGCCTTGCGAACAGCAACGAGTCCATGCAAAAGGCCCAGACGCGAACGGAAAAGTTGCCAATGCCAACCCTGCCAAGGATATTAAGCTTACTCTTGGCCCCACCAACAGCATGAATTCTGTCATCTATCGCGGCCTACATGAGCTGCATGTGCGTCATCGTTACGAGCTTGTTTGTACTACGGCCGTTCTTCCAGGCAATTGGCATTGCCAGTACCAATGAAGCAACCCTGCAATGCATGGGTTGCGAATAAGCCGCTGTGGTCAATCTGGAAGGTGAAGGTGCGCACTAAAATGCTTGGCAGTACTTTTGATCGGCAGAATTGCGAATTGCAAGCCTGCACTGTCTAACGGCCCATGGCGAATTCTGCTGATGCTTTCACGCAAGAATTATCGTCGTATCCTCACGCCGAGATACTAAGCTGCTGTGAAGCAACATTTCGTCTGTCACGTGGTGTACATTTTGGTATATATTCAAGGCACCACGCGTGAACACTACGATATGTCTATAAGGACTCAACCGACACTGTTCTCGTCCTCACTTGTCTCTCATCTCACGGACCATCTTCGCAGCAATGAAGCTCAGCTTTGCGACCCCCCTCTTAGCTTCGCTCGCGGTGAGCGTAGCAGCAGCCCCAAGTCCCGAAGCCAAATCATACGATGGATACAAAGTTGTCCGCGTAAAGACATCTGGCAACCCATCTGCTGTTGAGGCAAAGCTCTCATCTCTGTCGTACGAAGAATGGGCACACGAGCACCAGTTCATTGACATCGTGCTCGCCCCCGACCAGCTCAATTCATTCGAGGCGCTTGGACTCGATTCCCATGTTATGCATGAGGACCTGGGAGACTCAATCGCCGCAGAATCGTCTACCACTCAGAAGTGGAAGCGACAGGCCGACGACCTTGCATGGTACGATTCGTACCACAGTTACGCGGATCATCTCGAGTACTACAAAGATTTGCACAAACTATTCCCGAAGAATTCCAAGATCATTACTTCCGGAAAGTCGTATGAGAAACGAAAAATCACTGGACTTCATCTCTGGGGAAAGGGTGGGCCTGGAAAGCCAGCCGTGTTGTACCATGGAACGGTGCATGCTAGAGAATGGATCAGCTCCAAGGTATGTGAAAACGAGTCTGATGATTTGCTTCCACTCGGAAGACTAACCTGCTTTAGACTGTTGAATACATTGCCCTGCAGCTGATTAAAGGCTACAAAGACAAGGATAAGCTGGTCCAGTCGTTCCTAGATTCATATGATTTCTACATCATTCCAGTTGTCAATCCTGATGGTAAGTTGTCCATATTCAATAACGATATTTCTTCATGGCTAGGCTCTAACTTTTGCAAAGGCTTCGTTTATTCTCAAAAGAGCGATCGACTGTGGCGCAAAAACCGCCAGCCTCCTCCTTCAGGTTCGTGCATTGGACGAGACATCAACCGTAATTGGGAGTTTGGCTGGAACGCGAATGCCCTCGGCGCCTCTACCGATCCATGTTCGCAGGTATACAAAGGCGAGAAGCCCTCGGACAGCCCTGAGAACCATGGTCTGGACAAGCTGGTGAGGAAGCTGCGCGACGGTGCTGGAATCAAGCTGTATATCGATTGGCACAGCTACGGACAGTACATCCTGTCGCCATACGGATACAACGAAACCCTTTATGCCCCAGAACTTGGCAAGTGGACCAAGGCAGCGTCGCTCGTGAGCGAGACGATCCGCGATAGCTCAGATGCGCGCACGACCTTCACGTTTGGCCCCAGCGGTGCGACGCTATACACGACTACGGGAGCCGCACCCGACCACGTGTACAGCATTGGCGGAGCCGACTTTTCCTACACGATTGAGTTGAGAGACACGGGCGACTTTGGATTCGTCCTGCCACCGGCACAAATCAAGCCGACGGCTGTGGAGCAATGGGAGGGACAGAAGGTCCTGTTGTCGCTGTTGGATGAAGTTTTCTTCGATGGAGAGGGGGCAGCTCTCTAAAAAGCAATGCGACATGGCGATCAACATCCTAATGAGAGATGGAATCGGCTCTCAGAACAATCCATTTTTTGCTCGCAGCCACGGGCATATGTTTAGGAGTATTGCTATTTGCACACATACAGGTTGTATTCATACAATTTTAGCACCTAAATATTAGCTATGTCATGTGTATATGCATCCCTAACCTAAAGGCAACTTTTAATATTAGGGAATAAACAACTATAAGAAGCATAGTGTTAGGATAAATAAATGCAAAATTAGCCTTCCTGAATTCCCCCTGCTTAAATGTTATATTCGGTACATTACTGTTATTATCTTTTGAAACAATTGTAGACGGATGTGTGTGAATAGCAACATGAAAGTGTGCAAATAACACTGCTCATGTTTATACTTAAATAGTTGGAAGTAGCAATAAGAATTACCTCACAAGATTAAGCCACATACAGTTGGT
The DNA here is from genome assembly GCA_014621425.1 of Cylindrodendrum hubeiense. Lineage (NCBI taxonomy): Eukaryota > Fungi > Ascomycota > Sordariomycetes > Hypocreales > Nectriaceae > Cylindrodendrum > Cylindrodendrum hubeiense. The sequence goes on along the minus strand of JAANBB010000190.1, from coordinate 44,967 downwards.
TATGAAGTGTTATCGACACTCGGGAATCTATGCCTAGGCGCAATGAGTAATCTTCATTAATATCGCTCAAGGCACTGCACTCTGAAAGTTTATAGAGTAAATGTTCATTTAATGCATAATGTCTCTACTCTTCGTGATGCTTGAAGTACTGGGCTATGTTTCCCACAGATCCATCACTCGAAATTTGCTCCTGTCAATTAGTTTCGCTCCTCCAGCTCAACCTTGTCGATGCTTGCGGTCTCGACATCCTTCTTTGGCGCCATCTCCTCCTCCATACCGGCAACAGCGTTCTCAAAGTGTCTACCGCGTTTCTCAGGGCCAAACATGGTAGTGATGATGATTCCAATGGCAATAATGGCGGTGGCAATACCCATGACCGGGCCGTACGCCTCAACCTTGTCGCCATTCTTGAGTGTCACAAAGGTCTTTTCAGAGATGGCATTGACGATCTGCGCAGAGGGAGACGAGATCATGTTACCGATCTGGTAGGTGACACCAGGGAAAGACGATCGGAAAGCCGGGGGCGACAGCTCGTTGAGGTGGATGGGAATGACACCCCAGGCACCCTGGACGAAGAACTGCATGAAGAATCCGGAGGCGCTGAGGCTTCGCTCACCCTCAGGCAGGATCCAGGCGGGAATCAGTAGGGCGGACATGAAGGCGGCCATGATGATGGCTCGTCGACGACCGAGGAACTGGGAGACATATCCGATGATGGTTCCACCAACACAGGCGCCGACCTTCATCATGATGGAGGCGCGAGAGGCACCGGCGTTGGCTAGCTCCTTCTGCTGGAGCATGAAGGTGGTGTAGGAGTCTTGGGAGGTGTGCGAGTAGTAGTTGAACCACGTCATGAGGATGATGCAGTAGACACACATCTTCCACTCCTGGGCCAGCATCCTCTTGCAGTCTCGCCAGAAGGCGCCGGGGGAAGCGGTTGACTTGCCCCTGGCCTTGGCGTCGAGGAACTGTTGGGATTCGGGGAAGAAGATACGGATGATTCCGATGGCGATGGAGATTCCAGCTGTGAGCACGACGTGGTTAGTTTACATCTGCTTATAGTTTAAGTGCAGTCAAGCGCAGGTGGCAACTTACCAGCAATCCAGAAAACTGTCTTCCAGGTGTCGGTTGCGCCTCCAACGCCAAGGTTGGCGCACGCCGCCAAGACGTAACCAAAACTGTACCCCTGTTGCAGGATGCCCGACATCAAGCCTCTCGCGTTTGCGCTGCACGAAATTAGAACGGGAATAAAAATTTCTCCAACTCGGGAGGGGAAGCTCAAGGGAAACTTACGGGCACTGCTCCAACGCCATGGCAATGGCATTACCGTACACACCACCCATGAACAGACCGAACAGACTTCGGACGGCCAAGAACTGTGAGAAGGTCGCGCTGTAGATGGTTGCGATTTGCAGGACACCGAGGATAATCATGTTGAAAACCATGGGCCACTTTCGGCCCCATTTGTCACCAGCGAGACCAAAGACGGCAGCACCGATTGAGCGCAACAACAGCGTGAGGGTGATGGCCGTAGTGATGGCTGTCTTGGAAGTTTCATAGTAATCAGCCAGCTTGACGGTCTGGATGGAGAGGGCGTGGAAGTCAAAGGCATCCGCAGTCCAGGCACAGAAACCAACGATGAAGAAGACCCAATCCTTTGCGGAGAGCTGGGCCATCAGGCTGATGGGGTTCTGGATGGGGTCTGGGTCGTGCCATTCAGTGGCTGACTCGCCATGCTCATTGATGACGACAACACGCTGCTTCCAGATGAAGAGGTCACGCAGCGACTGCTTAGCAGTGGCCACGATGCCCTTGGCGAGAGGGTCGGCAGCCTCGCCGTGGCGAGCTTCAGTTGAATCCATGACGGAGAGGAGGGTTTAAGACTCGGAGAAGAGGGATGAGGGAGAGAAGGGCAGAGACCCAAAAGCAGCAGCCAGTGTAACCCTTGGCCGGCGACAGTTTGGTATTTGGAGGATTGGAGAAGGGACAAGGCCTATAAGACCTGGAAAGAGACCTGGGAGAGAAGACCGGGGGGTTGACCTTCTGGAATTCTGGTTTTCGTCATCTTGGAGAGGCGGGAGCTACCTTAAGTATCTATCATGGCGACCAACATCCCCAAGATGCAACCCCAAAGGTTGACGTTATCTCATATCCCTGAAACCCTGACACGACGGCCAGCGACTCAGCGCAGTCGTGGGGTAGGGCCCAAGCGGGCCCTGGCCTGTTGCTAGCTGTGTTAGTTGGGGAAACCAGGATCTTGTGGACCAGACTGAGGGGGTGCTCCCTGCGAATGTCTTTCCCCGCAACTGGGGGGGATGATCTTGTCGTCGTACGGACGCGGTCGGGCGCCGTCCGACACAGATGGAATGAGCATGCGGGGAATCACCGTCTGATGGCACCCAAACCCGCCCCATGAACCCACAGAGCGAATGAAATTACCGCAAGATACAGATCCAAAGCGGATCAGAGTGGGCAGGCCGTGCGATGCGACAGCCCGGTGCGCGCTCCCTGTTGCGGTTTACTCCGGGCTGGGGATCTAGGGTGTTGTGTTCGCTTTGCGCTTTTCGCTTCGCCGCGGCCGTCTCGTCGTGGCCTTGCCGCCCTCCTTGCCGCCCTGTCCCCCGTCTTTTCTCCTCTCGGGGAATACGCCATGGGTCATGATGGTAACGAGATTGAGGTGGAGGGTGCGGGGAGCCCGGTCGGTGGGCTGCCAGCACGGCAACTCGGCAAGGACCGTGGTGATGCACGACACCACGACGACACCACGACGCTCACTAGGAAAGCCATTCACTACATATTACATGACAACGTTGCACCGGCTTGACCAAAGTGGCAACGAACAGCGGCCAGAAGGAACAAAGGAACAGAAGGCTGTTGCCTCGCGGCGCCGATCCCGCATAAGTTGAGACAACACGACTGCAACCGGAGATAGACTCAGCAATAACCTTGGGTTTAAGGTGCAGCGCTAAGCTTACAGGTTAATATGGGGCACACGCTCTAGAACACGGCCGGGAGTTCGCAACGCGGAGGAAACGTGGGTGTCCCCCGACTTGCGCGTGTCCAACCCTACCCAGCATCTATCATGCAAGGATGCTTATGTTTCATCACGCGTGGACTCCAGACCAGGGCATGCGTGGACTCCCGACCAGGGCATGCGTGTACTCTCTGCAGGCTCTGCAGGCTCTGCACTCACTACAACCCGCTAGCAAAAGATCGTCGTCGGCACTTGCGTCCTACGCCTAGTGCCACCGAGACTTGTCCGGGCGGCCGTCGCGATGACCTCAGTTCCCCGGCGCGGGGTTGGGCGCGCACACCGACACCAGCCACTCACCACCACAACTTCAGCTGGTCCTTTTGGAACGCCTGCCCGAGTCATGGTTCGCCAGGACACGAGGGTTATGCAGGATGACCAAGATGACCGAGTTGACCCAGCGGTGGTTCCATAGTATCTGCGGTGGCACTTGGACACCCTCGCCTTCATGGGCCGATACACCCTCGCGCCAAACACGAGACATGTCCATCGCTGACGGATCCGCTGTTCGCATGCTGGTGTTTTCGGATCCGCGTCAACCAGGTTGTCTGCGTGTGCTCGCGAAGATTCGCAAGCAGCAAGGCCAACATCGTGGGGCTCTCTGACGAGTCACGACGGGCCGTGGCCGCCAATGCTGCACCGGGACGTGGGCGGCAAATACGGCACAGGGATTTGGCTGGGCGAGGAGACCGCTCGTATGACCCGCACGAGGAAAAAGACGGGCGATATCCGTCCGTGGACCCAGGGTAAAACGATGAGTCTGGGGCCCCATACGGCTGATATACTACTTCTGGCGGCGTCGTGCGAGTTATCCGAGGTTAACTCTATCCTCCGCCGATCCGGGGTAATATCTGGGGCCCGATACTCGTCTCGGGGTGCGTACGGTTCGCACCCTGAACCGACCAGCTTCCCCAAGGGCCCAAGTTATTGACTTTTCCGCCAGGGATCTGCAAGGCTCCCTGGTCCAAGGCTCATGCGCACATAAAAAAAAGGTCGCATCCAGTACGACGAAGCCCTCGGTACCATGTAACAGAGCGGAGCTTTGCAGCGGTCCGGGCAGCTCACGAGGGCCGCAAATACTGAGAAGCGACGCAGAAAGATGGAGAAAAAACAAAGACGTTGAGATTGTAGTGGATATCTGCGAAGCAGGTCTTGAATCCTCGAGATAACCGGAGTTCTCAGCGGGCACCACTCATGCGACCAGACTCTGCCAGGCCACAGCCCATTCCCCAGTTTACAAGAATTTAGATTGGTTCACAGATTCATTGTCACACTTTGACCACGATAACCTTGCCAATGATAACCTTGTCAATATCATCGGAATGTTTCCGTCTACCCCAAATGAAGGGGGAGGGGAAGTGCTTAAACCTTTAAACGTCGAGCCTCGGATCTTTTCGGGAATCGAACTATTCTTGGTCATTGTCATTCCACGAGAAGGCCAGAATGATTATTGAATCCGTTCAGGCCGGTGGCAGGCGAGCTGGCCACCGCCGTTGCTTGCCACATTCAGACAGATGCATCAGCTGGACGGATGTTCGTTGGACGCTGACGAGAAAGAACCAAGATCCTCTCATGCATTGCCCCTATACCTCCGCGTTTAAACTAATCGCTGAGTTGTCCAGAGAACCGAGCTCGAATTTATCGCCAGACGTCAATGCCATTGTTCCTTTACCCCGAGAAATCATGGGTGTCGTACGACAACCATGTCCAGAAAGCCACCACCCCCAATTCACTTGTCGGGCGAACGCACCACCTCGAAATCGAATATTTTCCATTCTCCAAGACGCATGCCGTCTACGGCCCAACTCCATCTTCTGGATTTGCTTCTAGCACCGGCCATAATATGTTACAGCTCATCGGGCCGATCAGAGATGGATTGTTAGATGGGTTCCACCTGAGGAGCGACGTTCAATCTGTCACGCCACCTGTGCTTCAAATCCCCAGAAATCCCCAGAAATCCCCAGACTGGATCTAGATCAACGCACGAGAGATCCGAGCTGGGACAGATGCGCCCTTATCGCCTATCTCGACAATTTTTATAAAAGGTGGGCCCATCCAAGCTGTTGGTATGCAACAGGATTCGATTTCATGGTCGCGTGAGGAATTTATGGCTGGCATCACCTCACGAGACACTCACCATTAAAAGACCCTGGGCTGAAAAAAACGAACGGGTACTCTTTGGATTGTAGAGGTACCTCACATTGGGAGAATCAGACCCCAGACAATATGTGGACAGTGAGTCCAATATATTGGAACGACATCGTCAGGTCTGCATGGCAGAAATGACTCTATCCCTGTGGTGTTTTTCGTTCTATCCATGCATTCTTGATGGTATTTCCCTACATCTAAACCAACTCCTATATGCTAAAATGCCAAGCTCCTATACTTGTATGGTAACTCCTCCTACTCCAGTCATCGGAGGTGGTGTTCGGAGGTCCGGATGGTGCATCTCTAGTGTCATTGCGGTGACACTAACGGTTAAGCATAAAATACTCGTTTTTTTTCGTGCACTAACCATATTGGCTACTCTATTTTTACCTCTCCAAGCCGAAGACGCCAAGCCTCCTTTTAGGTAATGTCCCATCCCACGTGAAAGTGCCGCGTATTGATAGAGGGAAAGTCGAAGAGGGCTCCAGGGTGTGGTCTGCGCCACCTACTAGCTTGGGAGAGACTGGCTAGGCAGCACCATGGCCGAGGTAAGGTCAGACAAGAATTCGTCAGGGTCCATTGAGCTACTCGTCCTCACCGCCAGCTCCACGCCAACTTCGAACTGTCGCGGATGCTTCAGTTTATGAACCAGGCCGGCTTTCTTAGCTGTGGCGTCGGTGCACGCATTACGTGCCCGGCTATGTCCAACTCTCGGAAGGGGCATGCCTTGCATCTTCTACAGTAAAGGTGGTGTGCATCCACTTGAGCCTCAGGCCCTTATGTATCCAATTATGATGCTCTTTGATAGTAATTCGATCGGATTCAGTCATATCGAAAGGAATCAACACGTTCAAACGCGGCTCTCGGCAGCTGCGTGTAAAACAAAACAAAGGAGATTCAAACATTAAGACCCCCATCGAGGGGTAATTAACGTAGTAGTCCGCAGCTAGTGGGGCTCAGATATTCTCGTCCCGGATTTGCATAGCTGCGGAAACTCCAAGTTTCTCCAACAGTTCATGTACCCAAGGGATTAGAGATAAGCATGCGGAGCCCGAAACGCCCCCCCACGTGTCGGACAGTTCCGACGCAATGATCTGCAGTGGATGGTGTTTCTATTCACGGCATATATCCCCGGCAGCCGTATGTACGACCTTCCGGGATGTAGTAGATAGCGCAAGGGTCCGTCCCTCTGACAGCTCTCGGCTGAGCGGATGAGTTTAGTCGGGTCATGGGAGTGCTACCCTAGAGGTGCCGGAGCGGTGGTACTGATTCAAACTGGGAGGAAATAGGAGAGTGCTGTTCTCTTGTAAAGTGAATCATAGGTTTGGCTTAATTATAAGAAGTTTCAGATCTTTTCCCCATTTGTGCATTCTTTGTTGTAAGCGGATGCAGGTGTCTGTAACGGAGTCGCTGTCGGTAACAGATCAATTAAGACTCATATGGAAGAGCTAGATCGATCTCAGTGAGCTAATTACAATGTGTGGATTCCCCAATAATGATAGGTAGCCCGTTTCCCTAGGCCCAACTCGTCTACCAAGGCCGACTATGTTGGTGGCCGGGACCCGAAGCGCCCGAGTCCCGTCCCTGACAACATATAGGAAGTTTGAGATGATTTACTCTGTTCGTGCATTCTCTGTCAGCCAATGTCACTCATCAACGCTCAAATTTGAAGTGTGGCTAACCCAGGCTCACTCATCGTACTTTGACACACGGGGTTTCAACCTCAAATTCAGGGTAGAGTTATTCAATGCATTTCATGGGATACTCTTGCTCATCTTCCTGGATCCCCCATTGCCAGCTACTTACGACGAGGCATTGCTGAGACGGCACGCCCGGCACTCTCCGACACGCCGGTGCTTGGGGCAGGCAACGGTCCGCTTCATTATAAATTATGGATACAAAAGGGGGCATGTTTTCATCTGAACTCTAAAAAGTGTGCTCCGTATCGTATTAGCGATGTTAGAACGTCATCTATGCGGCTCTTCGGGTTATATGTAAGCAAGCATGTGACGTGTATTGCCAAGGCAAGATACTAAGCCACATCAGACAAGCCATCTGCGTGCCTGGCAGATTTGGAGACGCGCCAAGACGAACGGTGCACAGCCATCATCATCATCAAGTCTCTGGCCGTACCTTGGGGAAGCCGGAATCGGACACACAGGGGGCTCGTGCACGGCAGTTGTAACCGTGATCCCAGCCTTGTGGAGACGGAAAATCAAGCATCCTCGAGACGGTAGATTTGTCAACCATGACATATTCACCTTTTCTTACCCCCCACGGCGATCTTTGCCTGCGTGACTTTTAGGGGCCTTTAGGGGCCTTTAGGGGCCCATATGCTCCTTATTGCCGGTGTTAATGGCGCAACTGACGGGTTTGATAGGCCATCTGGAAATTGAGTTGTCTGAAGTGGGAAGTTGGCCGCTGGCAAAAGGACCGTCCCCACCATGTTACCACTCCACGGCCTGGGCAGTGGCACAGCCTTGCCGAATGGGGGCTCAATAAGCAGAACGGGATTCGGACCCGGGTGGGATTAGGCATGTGTGGAGGAATCATCCAATGTTGACTGTATGCGACAGGGCCTCCGGGGCAAACATCGACCCTGCTCCGCTGTAATGCTTGATGCTGTTTCGCTGCGACGGAGAATACGGACCACGGTTGTGAAGCTTCGAATCTAAAAAAAAGTGGAGGCCAGGGGTGTTGCTTGTGATTGACCAATGTCTGAAATACAGAAGTGGCCAAGGATTTGGCTCCCGAAACAAGAATTCGCCTTGGTAGCGCCAGACGTGGGCAATGCAGCGCGGGAAAAGGGAAAAGCATGGACATGTGTGTTGTGAAATAAAACAAGAACTATGAAGAAGTCAACCGGAGACATTGATCGATTGACATTGATCGGCTGCCACCAACACCACCAACACGACGCGGTCTGCCGCTTCCGAGATCTCAATGCAGGGAGTTGCTCGGTTGACTGCACCCCATTGGATCCATCGGGCCATTTTCGTCTGGAGTAGGGATCCATCTTATCAATCCCGTCAGTTTGCCGAGCCGACGCTACCGTTTTAGAGTAGGGCAGAGCATTAGAGTGCGCGTGGTCTGACGCTCCGGTACCCGCTCTTCATCAAGCTCCGGCATGAGGCCCCACTGAGCCACCCACGGCATCCCGAAACACCGGGTGAGCTGCTGAGGTTGACAAGCCCCGATTCTTGTATTAATGTCGATCATGGCGCTCTCCTCATCGGGCTCTCGTCCTTTGCTTTCACCCACGCCCTTATCACCTCACCCCAAGTCGGTCTTTTACATCCAAGCCCAGGGCTCACTATCATTCATTTTCACCACACATCCTCAGGAAGGTTCCCATCACCACCATGCGTTTCGCTGTCGTCGCCCAGCTCGTCGCCGGTGCCCTTGCGGCCCGGCCTTTCATCAATGAGCCCGATACTGGCCTCGAGACCTACCTGGCCAGCACCAACTGGACCGAGGGCACCCGCCCCGAGCTGAAGGATATGCGTGGCATCCCCGACTTCGAGTTCGCTGCTCGACAGGTCATGACCGACCAGCAGTATGCCTTCTACCGCACTGCTGCCGCCGGCGAGTGGGGTATGTTCTTGTGACTCCAGATGCCGGAATCGTTGCTGACCGTTGCTGTACAGCCTACCGCCACAACCTGGAGGTCTGGAAGAATGCCAGACTCCGCCCTCACCAGCTTGTTGGTGTCTCCGGCGTGAACGCCACCGCTGGGTTAGTGCAAATCCCCAAGGACCATCCACATGGGTCACATCTAACAGCTCGACAGTGTCACCATCCTCGGATACAACTTCAGCTCCCCCTTCTTCATCTCTCCCGCTACGCGTGCCGCCTATGGTGACCCCGACCGCGCTGAGCTGAACTTCGTCGATGCCTCTGCCAACGAGAACATCCTCTACGTCGTAAGTTTAACGCGCTGCTTCTTAAATGCCGACACTGACATGATGAACAGGCTGCCATGTACGCCTCCAAGACTATTGAGGAGATCGCTGCTGCCAAGCACAACAACACCCCCAACGGTCCCCAGGTTGTGTTCCAGCAGGTAAGACATGCACAATCGATGCATCCATGGCTCATCTAACCTCTAAAAGATTTACTCCAACGCCAACCTGTCTGTCACTTGGGACATCATCAAGCGAGCTGAGGCCGCCAACGCCAAGGCCCTTGTCTGGACCATTGACGCCCCCGGCGACTCTACTCGTCACCGTGCTGCTCGTTACGACACCACCAACGCGTATGTCAAATCTTATCCGTGACTCAATTACTCTGCTAACTTGTAATTAGCAACGGGGTTACTTCTGACCTGACTGTATGTGTCTTTATCAAAAGTGCTTGAACCGACTTGCTAACTAGCTCTTAGTGGGACCTCTATGACGAGATGAAGTCTCGCACTAAGCTCCCCATCATCCTCAAGGGCATTGCCACTGTTGAGGATGCTCTCACTGCCGTTGAGAAGGGTGTTGAGGGTATCTGGCTCTCCAACCACGGTGCTCGCCAGGTCGACTACTCTCCCTCGCCTCTCGAGATTGCCTACGAGATCCGCCGCAACGCTCCCCAGGTCTTCGAGAAGACTGAGGTTCTTGCCGACAGCGGTGTCCGATACGGTTCCGACATCGTCAAGCTGCTTGCTCTCGGTGTCAAGGCCGTTGGCATGGGTCGCCCGTAAGTCCCTAACAAGTCTCATGGCCCAGGAATTCAACTAACGGAATCCGAACTAGTTTCATGTTCTCCAACGTCTATGGTGTTGAGGGCCCTACCAAGCTGATCCAGCTCATGAAGAACGAGATCATTCACGATGCTGCCCAGGTCGGCGTTTCTGACCTCCAGAACATCCCCTACAAGATTGTAAGTATTGAATTCTCACCCTTAAGTAAGATTTAAGAACTAACACGACTTAGCTCAACACCCGCGCCCTTGAGCGTGATGTCTACGTCTTGAACGATGATAACTAAACCAAGACATTAAAAATGTCCTTGTATATACTGTATATATGTACTGCCATTCAGATTCAGAGATAGACTAGGAGCTTCTTCAACGTATATAAGAATCCAGATACAAGTTATCACATTCACTTCTTGTGGCCAAGTGATGAGCATACTGATGCTCACTAAATCTCGCCATCGGTAACCAGACGTCGAAGAGTCACAATACTTTTATCCACAGCCATCTTAGCCACCTATATGACAGAGTCAGCCTTATTAGCACTCGAAACTTGAATGATGCTAAGTGCGAGCGGATGACATACCCTCTGATGGGTTTCCTTTAGCTTATGCGCCTCTTCGCTCTCTTTAGAAACACCGGGGTGTTGCCACGCAAAAGAATACGTCAGGAACAACTGTTCATCGGGCCCCTCGCTAATAATATTGTTGATGATGCTTCCGTCTTCTTGGTGGAAGTCAACACGGTTTGGCGCGTAATGGTAGCATATTTCCTTTACTGGAGCTCCGTCTCCCTTGATGTTGGAGTTGGGAACGAAGGTAACATTTCGCACCACTTTGTACCCGCTTTCAAGCGTCTCTTCGGACACAATCTCACAAGTGGCGATGGCAGGGACGAATTCCTGAGGCCGGACGGCTTTCAGTTTCAGTCCAGCCCAGACTTGATCCTGCGTCAGGGCTGGTGCTGCACCCGAAGGATTGATTGGAGCGGTATAGGCGAGATTGAGGACCACCATGTTGCTTACTATTATGGGTCTTTTGAGTCAGATGGATTGATGGTGAGGTGTTTAGGAATTGAAACGGATCTTCGTCCCATTGAAGTTCCACATTAATGACCAGGGACCCGGGAGAAACCCCGCACGCAGCCTTCATATCACGCTGGTGCGGATGATTCATGGGTTTGCTGTCAGACTAGTGCCACGTGGCCAGGGAGCGGGATTCGGGGAATCCTCCGTTTGAAATTCAAGGCGTGGCATCTGGGTGTTCTCGTCCGCGCATACATCGGAGCTTTGAGACAGGTTTGGCTGCGAAAACACCCGGCGCACCCTTGCTGCAACCAGGCACAACGCATCAACACTGCCTTTCTTCTGGAGTTTATGCATCGCAAAGCAAATTCATAACTTAAATACCACTTGGTTCTATGCCCGAGAAGCGGTTGTTTAGGCTAGTGCTGCTATGACTCGCTGAAGTCCCTCATCAAGATAGTCATCTGGATGGGAAAACACAATTCTAAACCATCCGGGCTTCTCGGCGCCGAAATCCTTCCCAGATGCAAGAAAAACCTTATGTGATAGTAAAGCCTTATTGACCAACACCGTCACATCTTCATTTTCAGCAACATGGTGGCGCGCTCGGTAGACCTTTCCTAGGTCGACCCAAAGGAAGAATGCAGCATTGACACCGGGGGCGTAGGTGATGTCGTGCTTGTTAGACCAGTCCACTACCCGCTTGTACTGTTCAGACAGCCTCTTTTGGTTTTCTGCGATGTACCCTCCAACCCATGCATCGTCGTCGAGAATATTGCATGTGATATGGTCCGAGATGGACGAAACGGAGCTGTACAGTCCCACAGCAATTATGGAGGCATGAAGAGAAGGGTTGGATTGAGAAATGATAGTTCCAACGCGAATTCCGTTGGCTCCAAAGTCCTTGGACATACCCCAAAGAACATGGACTCGAGAGGGATCAATGATGCCAGTTGGGTCGATAGTCAGGGCAGATTCGAAAGGAACAGGAGGAGGGTTTGCGTCAATTGTATTCGGGAAGACTGACAAGGCGTAGATCTCGTCGCTAATGAAGTGGATTTTATGCTTTTGGCACAATTCCATCAGACGGATGATCACGCTGCGAGGATAGCAGCGACCCAGCGGGTTATGTGGGTGACTGATGATGAGGCCTGCCATCTTTTGGCCCTTGGCTTGGGCTGCGATGATAACATCCTCATACTTCTGAACGGCGTCTTCTCCAAGCGGATCAGCATCGTGGAACGGAACGGGAAGAAGCTTGGCTCCAAATCGGTAAGTGAGATCTGGGATGAAGGTGCCGTAGTATGGCTGTCCGACAAGAAAGCACTCGCCGGGGTTTGCGAATGCCCATGAAAGATGCTCGAGAGCGGCACTGCATCCGTTGGTCATAGTGATGTGCTCAGGCTCGATGGGCTTGACAGGCTTCAGGTGCTTCGTCAGGAAGCGGGAGACAGACACCTTGATGCGCTTGGTGCCCGTTGTGCCGTCGCCATACGTGAAGGCAGGGTTTGAAAGGGCGAGGTTCTCGTGGATGTGCTTCGAAAAGGTATCGTGCATGAGGGAGTTCTCTGCCACCCCAAGACTCACGATGCCGTCAGGGTTCGTCTTGTGGTGCCAGAGCTGCGGAATGATCTCCCAGATGAGCAACCCCTTGCTCGCCTCCTCTGCCGCCTGGGCGCGTGTTGAAAGAGCCATGATTGCTCTTGATAACCTTTTTGAGAGAATACCTGGTAAATACAGAAGGCCGGATAGAAAAGTCGCAAGAGGTTTTAAGTCGTCCCCCTCGCTGCGAGGTCCGCCTATGGTCTGCCGCCCCTACCCGTGAAAGGGCGCGCCTGGGTCCAATCAATGGCTCCTTTGAGTTAGTGTGGAACATGAAGAATTCTCAAGTGGGGAACGCCCTCCCCTTGACAAGTTCTAGACTTTGTTTGTAACCTCATGTATCGGTACGTGATAGGGAATGATTACCATGACGTAGAAATTTCAATGGGGGTCGATGAGTGCTGGAGTGAGATACTCGTAGAAAACAAGATGAAATGTTGGAGGAACTATCTGGCTTCCAAGGTACCATCAAGTCAGAATGACAGATCCCTAAACCATCAAGGTAAATAAAGTAAAAGGATTGAAGACAATAGCTGCTTCATCTCAAATGATATTAAAACATTGAACATACATCAAACATCTTGAAATCAAATGTAGTCGTTCGACAAACACCATTTGTAATCGCATGGTACAGCACGGCCTCCAGTTATCATTTGGAAGTCAATCATTTCCAATTCAATATGAACACAACCCGGTGAGTTAATTTCATAACATTTTACACAATTGTATTTCTCGCTGTCGGTGGATTATTCTCTGATACAACTCTGACTACGGTGTCATCACAATGTCGTCAACATACATTGTACTTGTAGGGCGGTCCCGTGATACAGCAATTCAATGTCTACAAGTAGCCATCCAATCAGTATGCATAAATTATATATGCGTAAGCTATAAAGCTAATCTAGCATTTAAGGCAGCTATGCTGGACCAATTAGTACACAAAGATTAAGAAGAATTGCTTCGCTGGAGGGTTTCTCGGAATACCCCGCGGGATATCACGGAACGTCATTAACTGAGAATATGACGGAGAACGTAGGGAGAATGGCATGAAATTCAAAAGGTCATTTAAGAGACAATCTATTACAAGGCTTTCCCTTTATCTATGATTCGAAGTAGAAGAAATGGAATAGGTGTGGTGGAGATGACTGGTGCTGTTCCATAACCCTAGTATGAAAAGCACAGGAAAACCATCCTTTAAGAGCAACATGTGAAACAACTTAACGCCAGGATTGCAGAGGAGCCGTACGGTCCGAGGTAGGATGCAGTAAATAAATTCAATATTCTCTCTTAAAATTCACAACATGGTGAGCTCAAGGTATTTCCAGTGGGTTCAAATTCCTCAAAGAGGATTCTATTGGTAGCGGTATAGGGTGGGAGCATCTTGAGCCAGTTGTTCATCACATGAGGGTGGTCCGAATCGAAGCATGCGATTGTCGTTATTGTTAGTAGTGTTGAAATATTTCCTGACCCGAGGAGGTATCTCGGCATCTGGAATCAAGCGTTTCACTCTCCCATTTTGTCCGCATCGCGGGCTTGAGCCCGAGATCTGTGATCCTTGGCATTACGTGCTGACTGAAGGCTGCAAGAGGCCGGAGACTTGCCCGGGGCTCCCCGCGGATAAACATCGGCTCAATGCAGGCCAACTATTGTTGGCAGCTCGCCCTCAGTTCGATGTCATGATTTGCAGCTCGCCAAAGTATTTGGCTGCAAGGCGTGGATCGCCGGATTACAAGGCGGAAATCCTATTGGAAGAGCGACCAGGCTATCTCCGGCGAAGCTAGACGTTTTGAGTTTGGGATGCGTGCTGAGCGGCTCCGTACTCCGCCCTCGGAGAGGTTCACGGGGGAGCTGGCTCGTAGATGCGGAGTAAAGATCCACAGCGGTGCTCTTAAGAGTCGTGATGGTCTTCTCCTCAATCGAACTTCAACCTGAAATCATCAAACTTCAAACTTGAACAAGACGATAAAGATGTCTCAGACTGTTCTCAAGCGCCAGACGCCTGCGGTTGCAGCGCTGCAGAAGGTGCAGGAGGCCCTTCAGAACACCGGCGCTCCCGTCCCGATCCCCAAGCCATCTTCAGATGTAAGCTCCAACTGTTGCAGTATTCATCCCAATGAGCGTCATCATTGACTAAAATGTGTAATATAGCCCGAGAAGCTTCTGCTTGACGGCGATTCTTTCACTTTGGAATCCTTCACCACCGAGGACGCCTTTGTTCTGGGCAACTTGCTCTATGCTCGCCTCCTCTCCTTTGCCAAGGCGACGCCGGCTCTCATCTCCATTGCCCTGGCCAACAGCTCACAAGTCATCTTCCAAACCGTGACTGGCCCCGGCACGGTCCCCGACAACGAGAGCTGGGTGCGCCGGAAGAGGAACACGGTTCTCCGATTTGGACACAGCAGCTGGTGGATGCACAACAAGTTTGAGGGCGATGAGGTCAAGTTCGGCTCCATTTTCGCCATCAGCGACGACCAGAAATGCAACTATGCGATCCACGGTGGCGCGATTCCCATCCGCATCAAGGGGGTTGAGGGAATTGTGGCTACGGTGATTGTGAGCGGACTGAAGCAGGATGAAGATCACGGGGTGATTGTGGATGTTATCAAGGAGCACTGGAAAGAGTCGTGAATAGAAAGACAAGCTAGGATGCGCAAATAATACCGGTAGTCGAGTTTTTGGAGACTGCAAAACGCCCATACGCACGCCGTGGATGCACTCACATGGCGCCACTGCATGAAAGCGATGGGAATTATTTCCCAAAATGGACCCTCCGCCGACGGGACTGGCATCATACACATGCACTTAAGCGATGCCTGGGATTAAACTATGCACCAAAGCCGACGTATCGAGTTAGCGCGCCGATCCACGTACGTTTACCCAACTCAGACCTGGGCTGGACTCACTCAGTGGTAAGCCATGCTCATCAGCCGGCATCGAGAGCCGCCACCATGAATCCGACGAAATGGCGGATCTCAAAAGCCTGCCAAGAATGCCGCGTCAAAAAGATCAAGTGCAATGGACAGACGCCCTGCGAGAGCTGCAAGTTTCGCGGTCTCAATTGCGTCTACCGCGAGAAGGCCCGCAATCGAATGCGCAAGACCAAACCGCGAATCGCCGCCTATGAGACCATCATGTCGCAGGAGGCCCAGGAATCCCCGTCGCTTGACCCGTCCGAGGACGGATCAGTGGCCGCGCCCACGCCAATCCCCGAAACCGCCGACAATGCCGACTCCGTGGCTCCGCCTGCCTCCATCATGGGGAGTGAGCGAAGCATCAACAACACAAGCGTCGCCGCCACCCATCGCGCATCGCCCTCATGTCTTATTCAGCTCTACTATGGCCCTTCATCTAATTTTGCACTACTCAATTCCATCTACCACCAGATTGAAGGAACCCGGCCCAAATCCCCACCGCGCGAAGGCGTCGAGGAAGTTGGCCCAGGCTTGGATCTCTTCAGCCATCGACGATTGTTCTTTGGTGATTTGGCAGACAACCAGCGGCCAGCAACTGTCGCTGAAGACTACTCTGCCATGTTGCTTGATCCCGACACTGCAAAAAGACTGCTCGAAAGATATCTCTTGACGTACTGGCATGGCATCCCGGTGCTTCGCAAGGATACGTATAGGCGGCGCCTTGACGCCTTGTTTCGACCACCTGGAATCTTTGACTTTGACTCATCAGACACCATAATAATTATGCTAGCCATGGCATTGGGTGCGTCAATGACCGGAGAAGAGGCTATTGCCGAGTTTCTGTTTCAGAAGGCAAAGCAGGGAGCTGCCAAGCTGGATGAGGTGGTCAACACACAAGTGGTTCAGATACACCTCATGATGATAAGTCCCAGCCTCCCGCAACAAACCTTGAATCTACTGACATAGCTTTACGGTCACTTCCAATCAGAGCGAGCAAAGCCAAACTCACAATACCTACACATCGGCACTGCTGTGAGAAAAGCTGTCGCAGCTGGCTTACACAAGGATCTCTGTATTCGCCCTGGTCAATCCATGGAGGATGTCGAACAGAGAAGATTATTGTTCTGGAGCCTGTACTTTTGGGAAACGTGGGTTGCGAACTCCCTCACACTGAACATGTTTAGTGGCTGACCTCTGAACAGCTGGACTTGCTTTGTGGTTGGCCGCCCAAGCTCTATTCCTGACCCGGGATCAACTATTCCGGTCCCTGGCGAGCACAAGCTGCTAATCTCACTCGTCACCCTATCTCGTATCATGTCGAAATGTGTTCGCCTCATTTATAGCCCGCGGCATGATTCACTTCTACCAGTCTGGAATGCGGCAAATGAGATCCGTCGCGAGCTACACCGATTTGCGGAGAAGCAGTCGAAAGATATGAAATTCGGTCTCGTTGGAGACCCGAGCACAGGAGAACTTGGGGTTTGCCAAGCCATGGTGTCTACTAGTAAGTCAAAGCTGAGCCATTGAAGTGCTTAGGATGCTAACTAGCTAGTGTATCATCATACCCTACTATTGACGTTCAGGCCGTTCTTGATTTTGCGAGCAAAGTTGAAGCAGGACAACTCCTCACCCGAAAACAACCATTCCCCTCCATCATGGCTCGACACCGCCTGCGAGTATTGCTTGGAAGCTGCGAGAAATTCAATCGGTTTCTTGACTGGGTCTTGCGCCACCAACATTTTATGTCAAGTAAGTGCGACATGAGATATGCTTCTTTCTGAATCTACGGCCTCTAACAAGTCATAGGATATCAAGTACCATGGCTTCTTCATTGAAGGCGCATGCTACGCTCTGGCCTTCGACATGCTGCAGGAGAGGAAGTCTGCCCATCGCAACCTTCCTTGGATTCACTCCGCCTTGAGATGTCTCCGCTCCATGGTACCCAAAAACCGGGAAGGCGCTGGACAGCTGCCTGTTACCATTGCAGCAATCGAACAGATGGTCCGCTCAGTTTTTCCCGACTTGGAATTGAGGGACCAAGTGGAGCCGGAAGCACGGCAATCACACACCCAACAAAGCGTCCATTCCGCAATGCCGGGCCCGTCATCCATCATCCCAGCTAGTGGGATCGGAGAGACACCGGCATTTACGTACCCCTCCATGCCATTCGGATTCGACATCTCCGGAGGGATGAACGGGACTTCACCGTCATCCGGCATGCGGTCTGATGATCAGATCGACTTCACCGCCGCTGACGTCGGTTGGGACATTGATTTCGGAACTATGGATATGGAGACCTTTTTGTCCCTTGACGCAGGTCAGACATTTAACTTCGCATCCTGAAAACGCGGCCGGATACAAGCGAGGGCTCCTGGTTCGCTCAACAATGTCAGCGTGGGTCGGGCCGACGTCGACGTTTCAGGGTCTAGAGCGTTCAGCTTTAATAATACAGCCTCAATTCCGCCGGGATGGATTTGTCAGGAAGATGACGGGCGGATAAGTGCTGGGATTCTGCAATTTGTCGTTGAATGATTCGTCGGTTGTGGTCAATCCCTATCTTGGTTGAGGGTCGTGGCTTGGTGGAAATACGGTAGAGGGCGGACCTAGAGCGGATATCCGGCATTACGGATGTACGAGCAACGATCGGGTTTGTTGCCGAACTTACAGACTCATATATACCATGAGGAGCCTAGATAGAGATAAT
Organism: Cylindrodendrum hubeiense; assembly: GCA_014621425.1. NCBI lineage: Eukaryota > Fungi > Ascomycota > Sordariomycetes > Hypocreales > Nectriaceae > Cylindrodendrum > Cylindrodendrum hubeiense. The sequence goes on along the minus strand of JAANBB010000190.1, from coordinate 26,866 downwards.
TTATGAGAATCAGTTCTTGAACACTCAGCTTTTTATTATTGTTACTGTTGTCGCAAGAGGAGAGAAGTATTGACCAAAAAACCCATCTCCTCGAGCAAAGCAGTAGCGGCAATGGCGTCCACACCAACCGACTCCGACACGGTGGCTGACATGCCTCGCCAACCGGTAATTGAAGGTCAAGGATCGCAATATGGTTCCTCGAGCGACACCGATGTCGAGCCTGAAAATGTTGACCAGGAGAGAGGAAAGGACTTCATCCAGAAGCATCTCACTCTGACTTTCAAGGATGTCACTGTCAACGTCACAGCTCCCGATGAGGCCCTCGGAGAGACTCTTTGGTCTAGAGTTGATCCTCGACAGATTCTGGATCTTTTCAGTCGTGGCGATCATGCGAAAAGAGTATGCAATTGAGTCTCCAATCTGAGTAGAGCCGTGGAAACGCTAACGGCGCTAGACTATTCTTCATGAAGTAACGGGACAAGTCAGCCCAGGAGAAATGGTATGTGACAATGAGTCAAAATATTAGGACCCTGCTAATGTATTAGCTTCTCGTGTTGGGCCGACCTGGATCTGGCTGTACCTCTCTCCTTCGCGTGCTCTCCAACCACCGAGAGTCGTTCCAGGAAGTTCTGGGAGAAACGCGATACGGCAGCATGGACCACAACGAAACCAAGAAGTACCGCCAACAGATTGTTTTCAACACCGAAGGTTTGTCAAGAAGAATCTGGAGATGAAGTTTCAATGTTGACTGGTCTAATAGATGATATTCATTTCCCAACTTTGACTGTCAACCAGACAATGAAGTTTGCGCTTCGAAACAAAGTGCCCCGCGAGAGACCCGAACATGTGGAAAAGAAGCACCACTTTGTGCAGGACATGCGAAACAACATTCTCGACTCTCTAGGTATTGGTCACACCAAGAAAACAAAAGTCGGAAATGAGTTCATCCGCGGTGTTTCTGGCGGAGAGAGGAAGCGAGTCTCCCTTGCGGAAGTGATGGCTAGCCAGGTTTGTTTCCCCAACGGATTTTACCAGTGTGAGAACGGAGACTAACACCTTCACAGAGCCCTCTGCAGTTTTGGGATCAACCAACCCGAGGTCTTGACTCCAAAACAGCACTTGAATTCGTGGAGACTCTGCGAAAGGATGCCAACATCAACAACAAGTCCATCGTCCTGACGACTTACCAGGCTGGAAACGGGATCTACGACGCATTCAACAAGGTCCTTGTTCTGGCCGAAGGCCGCGTCATCTACTACGGCCTCCGTGCTGCTGCTAAGTCTTATTTCGAAGACATGGGGTTCGTTTGTCCTAGGGGAGCAAACATTGCCGACTTCCTCACCTCTGTCACCGTGAAGACGGAGCGCGAGATTGCACCGGGTTTTGAGCAGCGAGTTCCGACCACGGCCGAGGAGTTCGAAAGCGCCTACAAGCGCAGCGACACATGCCGACTGATGAAAGAGCCTATTCAACAGCCGGAGACTCTTCATCATCAAGTAACCGACCTGAAAATGGCCGTTGAAAGAGAGAAGAGGGAGCGAAAATGGAAGTTGGGCACGCGAGGTGTCTACACTGCTGGCCTGCGAGAACAGGTCATCAACTGCACCCAACGGTATGTCACACGGATCTGCTTCTTTGTGAGCGAAAACTAATTATTTTAGGCAATGGCAAATAATGATGGGTGACCGTCTCTCTCTCGCCATCAAAGTCATATCCGCAATCATCCAAGCTCTGGTTGTCGGTAGCTTGTTCTACAACCTTCCCGATACCAGCGAGTCCATCTTTCTGCGCCCCGGAGTCCTCTTCTTCCCCGTTCTGTACTTTTTGTTGGAGTCTATGTCGGAGACGACTGCATCCTTCATGGGAAGACCCATTCTGGTGCGCCACAAACGATTCGGGTTCTATCGTCCTACAGCCTTTTGCATCGCCAACGCCATCACTGACATTCCCGTGGTAATGCTCCAAGTTACATGCTTCACTATAATCATCTACTTCATGACCGGAATGCAGACTGATGCTGGTAAATTCTTCACCTGTTGGATCGTCATTAATGCTAGCACGCTGTGTTTCTGTCAACTGTTCAGGGCGATTGGAGCCATGTTCAGTCATTTTGGAACGGCCAGTTACATCTCCGGCTTGTTGTCGACTGTCTTCTTTGTTTACGGCGGTAAGTTGATGAGGTGATCATGAGTGTTTTCTGTTTTTTAATTCAGACCATAGGCTATCTAATTCCCTTCAGCAAGATGCACCCCTGGTTTCGCTGGATATTCTATCTCAACCCCGGCGCTTATGCTTTCGAATCCCTCATGGCGAACGAGTTCAGTGGGCTTCAGCTTGAATGTGTTTCACCGCAATACATTCCATTCGGTGGTGATTACAACGACCAGACCGCCGACTTTAGAGGTTGTACCGTTCTGGGAAGTGACGCCACAGGCATGATCGATGGTCTCGAATACGTCCAGCAGCAGTACAGCTATTCTATTGGCCACATCTGGCGTGGCTTTGGTATTATCATCGGATTCTGGATATTCTTCATTGCCTTGACTGCCTTGGGATTCGAGCTCAGGAACAGCCATGGCGGATCATCTGTCTTGCTCTATAAGAGAGGTGCACGTACCAAGAAGTCATCGGATCCGGAAATGGCAGTAGGACAAGCCCCCGAAGGCTCTCGGCAAATGACATCCCAGACTGCGAAACAGTCCACATTCTCATGGCACGACCTTGATTACTTTGTTCAATACCAAGGAGCTCAGAAACAGCTCCTGAACAAAGTCTTCGGATTCGTCCAGCCTGGAAGCCTGGTCGCCCTGATGGGATGCTCTGGAGCAGGAAAGACAACGTATGAAACCTAGTCCTACTCGTGAGCTTATCGCTAATCAACCTTTCTGCAGATTGTTGGACGTCCTCGCTCAGCGAAAGGATGCTGGCGAAATCAAAGGTTCTATCCTGATTGATGGCAAGCCCCAGGGCATTTCCTTCCAGAGAATGACTGGATACTGCGAGCAGATGGATATCCACGAAGCGACGGCTACCGTGAGGGAGGCGCTTCTCTTTTCGGCTTTGCTTCGTCAACCCCAAGAAGTTCCTCACGAAGAAAAGATTTCTTATGTTGATCACATCATTGAACTCCTAGAACTTGAAGATATCTGTGACGCTCTAATTGGAAGTAAGTGGATGCCTAAACCAAATTAATGGTTTCAAGACTGACAATCAAAGCCCCGGGTGCTGGTCTAAGCATCGAACAGAGGAAGCGTGTTACCTTGGGTGTGGAATTGGTCGCAAAGCCGAGTCTCCTGTTCCTCGATGAACCAACATCAGGACTGGATGGCCAGTCTGCGTACAACATCGTTCGATTCATGCGTCGACTGGTAGATGGAGGTCAAGCCGTTCTTTGCACGATCCATCAGCCGTCTGCTGTTCTCTTTGACGCATTCGACTCTCTTCTCCTGCTGGCTAAGGGAGGCAGAATGACCTATTTTGGAGAGAGTGAGTTCCCCTTGCACCATTTTAATTCCTAAGCTTACATGGTGATAGCTGGCCAATACTCCGATACCCTACTGGACTACTTTGCTAGAAATGGTGCCCCTTGTCCCGAAGGCGCTAACCCAGCTGAGCACATCGTTGAGGTTATCCAAGGCAACACCGAAGTCGAGATCGATTGGGTCGAGGTGTGGAATCAATCTGCGGAGCGCCGTAATGCCCTTCAGAAATTGGAGGAGTTGAACAGTCAAGCTCTTTCGAAAAACCAGGGCGTGGAAGAAGACACGGCGAGCTTCGCAACCTCAAAGTGGTTCCAATGGAGAATGGTCCTTGAACGTCAAATGGTTCAGCTCTGGCGATCCCCCGTACGTTGACTTTTGAAAATTGCAGAAATCATGTTCTAACTCTGACCCAGGATTACGTGTGGAACAAGATTAACTTGCACATATTCGCTGCTTTATTCAGCGGATTTACATTCTGGATGATCGGTGACGGCACGTTTGACCTTCAGCTGAGACTTTTCGCCATCTTCAACTTCATTTTCGTGGCTCCAGGTTGTATCAATCAGATGCAGCCCTACTTTCTTCACAACCGAGACCTTTTCGAGACAAGAGAGAAGAAGGTGCGTTTTCCCCTCCCAGGCTTTCTTTACGGCACTAACGGAGAGGCTAGTCTAAAACATATCACTGGATCGCTTTCATTGGATCTCAGACTGTGGCTGAAATCCCTTATCTCATCATTTGTGCGACACTATACTTCGTCTGCTGGTACTTCACTGCTGGCTTCCCAGTTGAGGCTCGGATCTCGGGACATATCTATCTTCAGATGATTTGTAAGTTGATGTGGGGAGTCTTTGATTGGAGAACACATAACTAACTTCAACTGATAGTCTACGAGTTCCTCTACACCTCAATCGGTCAGGCAATCGCTGCTTATGCACCCAACGAATACTTTGCGGCGATCATGAACCCTCTTCTCATCGGTGCGGGCATGATCACTTTCTGCGGTGTCGTTATGCCATACTCGGTCATGCAACCTTTCTGGAAGTACTGGATTTACTACCTCGACCCCTTCCACTATCTCTTTGGCGGTCTCTTGGGTCCTATCATTTGGGACGTCGAGGTCAGCTGCCGAGCTGAAGAGTTCACCTCCTTCAGCGCTCCGGATGGACAAACTTGCGGTGAATATATGGCCGACTTCCTCAGTTCTAACGCAGGGTATGTGGCGGATCTTAACGCGACTGAGAACTGCCAATACTGTGCCTACTCCACTGGAGCCGATTATGCGAAGACTTTCAATATCCAGGAGGAATACTACGGCTGGAGAGATGTGAGTACACAAGGCCTTATTACTTTGATAAATACTAATGAAGGGTACCAGACTGGAATCACCGCCTTATTCTGCATTTCCTCTTACGCATTGGTCTTCTTGATGATGAAGTTGAGAAGCAAGAAGACCAAGAGTGCGAGGTCAGACTAGGAGCATTAAGAGACAGTCAGATTGAAAGAACCCCCTAGATCTGGGAGACTACATGTTTGAGCATATGCTTTTTAAGCACGCCAAGGTTTTAAGGATATTGGTAGGAAGGGATTTAGACGGGGCGAGAAGCTAGAAGAAAATAGAGGGAAGGAGGACAGAGCGGGACAGATTGTAGCCAAGGAATGGGAAATATAATAGAATAGCAAATAGAACTTCTTTTCAAATAATAACTATACATTATTACCAGGCCCCACAGAATACGTTATCCTTTTCCGAATATTCATCATAGTGTTGATTTTCAGTGGACAGAATCGAGGATCGGGGTGCTAAATTTAGGTGATCATTTGCTGTCTGTGGTTCTGTTGCGTACTACCCAGTTGGAGCGATGAGCTTACTTCTCTTACATAAGGCCAGCAGTCGCTCTCTTCTTCCCCCAACCATCTGTAGCAGCCTCAGGCAGTTGTAGCTCTAGCCTGCTGCAATGCTCGGAGCTGTGGCCACTGTAGCCTGCTAAAGAATTATACCTAAGTTGCAGTGGGCTACAGTGGCCTCTATATTCTATAGCGGGGTAGAGTGGATAAGGCCCTCCAAATACTTTACGGACAAAATGTGATGTTGAGTAATTACACAGATGTGGGTTTTTTGCCCGACGGTTTAATAAGGGAAGTTGGGCTAGAAGATTACCTACGAATGTAGAAAGGACACGCAGGATACACGTAAATTGATCGACACATAAGTTATCATTGAGGTTCGATTGCGTCTTAATTTCCCACTATCTCGCCCACTATCTCCCGTCGCTAGTTATCGGGCTTAGGTGGCGTGACATCGATGCGAATTACACGTTCGGCCTGCAGCAACTTTGTGTACACGCTGCGGAGCATAATGGCCTTTGTGAAGTGCCATTCTCCGTTGCTGTGCTTGACCATGAACGTGGCATTCTTGGCCCCCTTCGCTTTCCACTTTCCCTTTCCCTTCCCCTTTCCCTTCACCTCGTCCTTCCCCTTGCCCTTGCCCTCGCCCTTGCCATCATCCAGCTTTCCCGCCACGTTTATGTCACCGAAGATGACTAGGCCACTCTTCTGCCGACTGAGCATTACATTGAGGCGCCGCTCATCAGTCGTAAACCCGGGGCCAACAGCCTGATTAGCGACCATAATGATAACGGTAATATCTCCCTCGTGGCCCTGGAAAGAGTCTGCTGTTGTGGCCGGTGGCATTGGGTTCAAGGCGGCGTACTCAGGGTCTTTGCGTATGCCGGTGACGAGCTCGGCGTTGGCCTTGTAAGGGGTGATGACAACGATTTTGGCGACTTCAGCCTCGGTAAGCTCGGCGGATTTGACGAAGTCGTTAAGGAAGCCAAGCGCGGCCTTGGTCTGACCAACGTTGTTCCTGGACCCGGTTGTGCTATTGACCCTGCAATAGGACCCCTCGCAATGGAAGAATATGGGCGCCAGGGTACCTGCAGCAGGGGGGGTCACACAGTCAGGGTACTTGACTTGAATGAAGGACTCAAGGCGGCGGCCAAGCGAGTGAGCTGGTAGGGTAATATCGCAACCCGGGCCGTAGGTAAAGGGGATGTCGCCATAGACCTCGCTGTGGCTCAGATCGAAGAGTCCCCTGGCCATCCGAAGTTGGGTACGGAGTCGGTAAATAGGCCAGCCTGTTCCCTCAAACCATGTAAGCGGCGAGATCCTGCCATCCTCCCCAAGTCGGTTTAGAAAATTGCCTCCAGAGTCTTTCTCCTTCAAGGTCATGACGGCTGGGGCCAACTGCTTATCGTCGCCGGCCAGAACGCAAGGGAGAAGCGTATTTCCCCAGACACAGTATAGATCCGGGCGTGTCATATTAGCAGCCTCATCAACTGCAATACCTCGGGCTTTTCGATTCTTCCAGTCCTTGAATGGATCTTGGTTAGAGAGACTCGGGGTGGTGCAGAGAACATCGGCGGCTCCCAAGATACTCAACATGAACGTCTCGATGAGTTTCCCAGTCGGATGAGTCGATTTGGCCTCATACTCCTCCCATGTAATATCCCCGACAGCCACAGCTCGGAGATGTCCCATATCTTGCTTTCCATCAATCTCTCCCTGAATTTGATGGAGGGTAGGGCTGTCGTCCACATGTAAGTCTCGAACACTAGGAGAGCGGAGCAACATCAAAAGCCAGTATGCAAGCGAGAGATGCAGCTTCCACTTCGATGGTGCCTTCCAGCTGGACCGAGGAGTGGCGGAGTCGCCATTGTGGGGGTTCTGGATTAGGTTCTCGAACGCATTGATTTCTTCAGACTGCTTATATGCTCGGATGATGAGCTTTCGGTGAACGCGATCGGTATCTTCCTTTCCCTGGTTAAGGCGGTCTATGACGCGGGCGGTAACAAGGCCGAGGCGAGCAGCGAAGTTGTCGACGGCAACATGTGTTGGAGCACTGGCATAGATCTTGCCAAGTGAGGCCGACATTCCTAATGTAGCGAGGGCGAGGGCAGTTGTCTTTCCGAATCCTGGGCCCTAGGTACAAGTTAGAGTTCATGCAATCTATAAGATACGCAGATAAGTAAACTTACAGCAATGATCACACCTAATCCGAGAGGTCGCTTGCTGAGATACTCGCGGTATCGAGCACGGTCGGCAGGTAGAGCCTCTTGCATCAAGGCGTGGACATACTCGTCATCAAGGTCTAGAAGATTGACCACGGGAAGCTTTGCCAGTTTGACGTTGCGGGAATTTTCGTCGTCGAGTTGGATTCTTGTCGCTATACGGGCGAGACCTTGAATACTGTTATCTTCGTCGACACTATACCGTAATGTTGGCCAGAAACCGGTGCCGCGTAGGAGATCTCGATGCAGACTCATTCGGAACTTGAGCTTAGCAGGGATAGGCGCATCCGGTTCCTCGGGCTTCTTGTTATCGGGGTCGGGGAGCCCACACGCAACAGGATTGGATGGCCTCGCATCAGGATTAAAAAGGCAGACTGCTTCAACTTTTCGCTGGTATTCCGGTAGCTGAGTATCAAACTTGAGAGCAACGCAGTTCTATTGCTCCTTGCTCTGTTGTAGCGCGAGATCAGCAAAAGCACGATCGCCGAAAGTCTTGACCTCAAAGTTAGGGCCGCGTTTTTTCTCGGTCTGGAGGGCTCGGCGGACTTGAAGGATGATCTCGTGCTTGTCGATAGGGTGGGCACTGAGTATATCAATAGAACCAGGGTAATCCATAATTCTAGCGTCCCAGCAGGCTTTCGTATCTTCCTCATATTGCTTGCCTTCAATGGTGTCGTCCCAAATGTCCAATCGAAAGGAATAATCCCTGGTGAAACGGCGCCATGCAGCATCAAACTGATCTCGGAAAAGTTGAGTCAAGGGCAAGATGGCATAGTAGTCGGTCGCCTCGGAACTAGTTGCAACAAAGTATGCTCGAAATGTGATCTCACCGATCTCCTCGGCAGCTTTGTGTAGCCACATGACTTCCTGCACTTGAGAATGAACCATAGCAGCAATGTGGTCATTGTCGTTTTCAAAGTTCCAGCATGGGGCGAACTGATGACCTTTTTCCTTTTCGACTAAGGCTTGGTATTTCGAGAGATTCCAAGAGTGATCTTTGCCATACGGGTAGCTGAATGGCGGTGGAAGCTTGCTTTCGTCTAAGCCTGATGTTGCGGCATTGGCGGGGGCGTTGACAATGAAATCAAAGCAGTGGAGGTCTAAAATATCTAGCAGGGTCTTGCCAGCCGCGATTGGGAGATGGCGAAGAAGCCAGTCTTCGGTTAGGTGTCCAGGGTTGGCAAATGGGATGCCAAAGCCTTCAACTTGAACTCTTGCGCCGTTCAAAATGTCTACTGAAACAATGGACATTTGTGCCGTGATTGTAGGGAATAAAGCGGCGGAGGTCGGGTCGAGGGGCGCGATCTGGATGGCAGTCTGGCCGCGGGGAAACTTAACCGCAACTCTAGCGAAATCGACTGGTTTGCTGCCGAGTTGAGGTCCCTGGTATACTGTCGAGCCCTATATGTTAGCTAAATATCCACATACTGATCAGAAGCAGGCAAGAAAGCGAGTCTTACCTGAATGGCGCATCCCGAAGCCATCATCCTCATTTGAGGCACCGAGCGGGAAGTGAATAATAACACCTATCCAAGGGCTGAGATCCATGCCAGTGGCTGCGATCAGTCTTGTATCGATGTCGGTTGCCAGGCCGAGTCCTTGGCCTCCGAACAAAATGCTGTTTGTGTGATCCAGCAGGAGAGCACATTGCTTTGACCAAGTCTTATCCGTCGGTTCCGGCGCAACGGCGAGGGCGAGGGCGGGGGCGGGAGTAGCTGACTGGTGAGGGCCAGCGGCGGCGACACTGTCGGTTGTTCCAGACATAGTGACAGCGGATTAGTGTTGTGTCGTAGAAGAAGAAAGGGGGAAAGGTCGTCTAGAGAAGAACAAAACGCGTCTGTAGTACTGGTTTGCAACGACAAAAGTCGAGCAGAACCAACTTCCGAAGAAGGTTGGTCCAGAAACTGCAGAGTGATTCACCACCACTTCGACCACGTGGGTCGTCCTTGGCACTGGTTTGCAACGACAAAAGTCGAGCAGGATCAATTCCCGAAGGAGATTGATACCAGAGACCGCAGATTCGTCCTATCCCTATATAGAGTGAGGATAAACACAGCCGTGTCTACCACAAAAGAAAGCCACGAGGGTAAACCTGAGAACAATGGGGACGGCGTCACTGCAAGCAGGGACGTCTTCGCGCAATGAGTAGGTTGTTGAAGAGAGAGAAAACAGAGGTTTAGCGCGACAAACTTTTTCCTTCATGCATGACACGATAGGCTGCCTGACCTGTCTGCCAGGTGGCAGCCAGCTGTATTGGTAGATGAGACTTAGCTTGGTGCTCGGGCACTTGATGCTCACTTGATGCTCACTTTGTGTCCACTTATGCTCGACTTATTGATCTGGTCAAAACCCGTCCTTAGGTAGCTAAACACGGTGCATTTTCTGCCTATCAATTTCAATCGTTTCATACCCGTGCCAAGCTCGTCATACATACGGAATGTGCTCTGCTGAATGAATGCAAATGTTCTCAGTCCGGAACACACATTGGTCCGCAGCGTGTACGCAAAGCTGCTGCAGGCCGAACGCGTCATTCGCGCTGATGTTGCCCAAGCCTGATAATTAGCAACGGAATAATCATTAGCCTTTATTTATCCTAATGCTTTATTTATTTTAGCCTTATATTCCCTAATACTACATTCTATTTAGTCGTTTATTCCCTAATGCTATGTTTATTTTAGTTATTTATTTCCTAATATAAATTTTACCATCGAGGACCCAATCAAATCCCCCATCTTTCAGCTCAGGATTTGGCTTATCTTTGGATGCTTGGTCAGCAAATGATTCCCTTCTTCCCATAAAACGGTCACCCCATTCCTTCATAACCCATAAACCATCTGACTCACGATGACAGTCAACCGAAGGAAGGCTTCAGTTCAGATTAGACTTGCTCCAACCCAGGGCGCCCAAACACCTGTCGCAAATTCAACGAAGGAGGTCCAAAAAATGTCAAATCGGGCATGCAGAGATACCCTGCGTGATGCGTTCATTACGAACGCCCTCATTGCCCTATTATTCATCGCCACAGTGCCTCTAGCTTCCTACGGCAATGAAAATGATAGTACAACCCCCTAGTAACTTCTGACAGTGAGATCAAAATAGCTGACAAAACTAGGATATGAAACTGTTGGGAAATGGCTGCGCCCGATTTACGGTCGTTTAATATTCCCTTCGAAATCTGACCTGATATTTGTGATCCCCGCCTTCGCTATCAGTTTTACTGCGACTTATCATCGACTTCAATCGAGCAGATTGATGCCCTTAGCTGTCATTGGATTCTTTATTCTCCCTATAGGTGTTGCTATATTTGGTGTTTCCAAGTATGGGGCGGAGCTGGTAACCCTAGGTCCTCTGGCTTTATTTATGTGTCAACTGGGTAACGGAATTGAGTGGGTTTTTCGATATCAGAGCCAGGTATGAGGCCTGAAGGGAAGTAGATGCTTTGGGACAGCCAGGAAAGGGTTGCTGTAGGTTAGAGAAAGCTAGCTCCTACTTGGAGGGATGGGCGGAAATGCCTTTGCTCTCGAGGATTGTGTAGGGAACATAGCTCGTGTGTAGATTTTGTCGGTAATATGGAAGACTGGTAAGATAATTACTGGCTAAAATTTTGCCGTAAGTCGCACACGAAGCCAACCACATTCCCGATACACAGTCCACCCATGCATCTTTTAGGTTTTTAACAGTTTTGTATATATTCAGCTATAATTTGTAGTTCTATCTGGAAATGATGATATTTAGTATTTATACCGCGGTTTTATTTCCGAGACCCAAAGCGAAGTGTTTGAGACCAGGACTCTTCTATGTTGAGTCTATATATGCGCTACGGTATTCACTTCATGCATTTCCGGTGATTTTCTCTTCAAATTGATAGAAGTGGTGATAGATTGATCGACAAATATCAATCTAGCTCAAAGATATACAAGAAAACCGCTCCAACTCGCACTACCTAGTACCTATATGCGATTTTCTGAATTCACACACATTCCCAACTCTCAATAGTGTTCGGGTCCCCACTTCCTTTGTAGCTGTTCCGTAGGGGGTACTTGCAATGCTTCCTTTCGAAAGCGACCTTGTCCTTAGTTGTGTCGGTGTAAGCAGTGCCCAGTACAGCATCGGGGGCAATGCCTTCCTCAACCCACTGAACAATAGCAGACAGAACATTGCTTTCAGGCTCATCGCCAGCAAAGTTACTCTGCCTACTGCCAATGTTGTAGGCACCAGTTCCTCCAGTGCAGTGCGCCATTCCTGAGATTCGAAAGTATCGGTAAAAGTCATCCAACTCATCAGATCGGAGACCCATGGTACGCGAGACATGATTATAATACCGCGCCGAGTTATCACTAGAGATGATTGGGTCCTGAAGACCATGGTAGTGTAGAATCTTGGCGCCACGGTCCCTAACCTTAGATAGGTCTCCGTTCCATGTGTTGATACCGAAAGTGTCGACCTTCTTTGCCGCCTCAATATCATCAAGGGTTAACTCGGGTCCCCACGAAGGATCGTCATAAATAACGTAGCGCCACCAGTCAACGCTGTATTGGAATGGAGTTCCTGACCATAGGGTGCTTGTCGCATTGGCACCAGGTTGTAAGCGAGGGTACAGTAAAGTGCCTGTGGCATCATAAAGCGGTGAGAAAACTTCTCGAACAACGCCGGCTTGCGTTCCGGTGATGCAATTCGCGGTCTCGTTTTCGCCGCAAATCAGATTTTCAGGACGGTACTGGCAAAGGTCAGGGTCCTCGATGATGCCATCCAGGTAGCCATCAAGCCCATCGCATTGGTTAATAACATCTTTCACCACGAGAGACCACTGGGCAGGTGTGAGGAATGTTGATGAGCCGGAGGTGCCAGTCAACCCATAAAAGTGACCAGACCAAGCCTGGAGATTGCCGAAATCGAATGCTGGTGCGCCGGCGACGATTCCGTCGAAATCGTCAGGGAAGCTCTGAGCTTCCTTAAAGCCTTGCCGGCCACCAGTAGAGCAGCCGAGATAGTAGGATTTCGTATGCTTCTTCCCATAAAATGCCTTGGTGATTTTCTTGCCCACAACTACACCAGTGTGGAGAGCGCGGTACGCAAAGTCCTCAAGCACTTGTCGATTTTGGTAAAATGGTAAGCCGGTATTTCCGTCATGGCCATTGTTGGTTCCAACGACGGCAAATCCCCTAGCTGCAGCGTAGCCCATATCGGAATATGAAATGCAACCACCGAGGCCACCATTTCCAACGCTCAAGAAGCGGCCAGTCCAATTGAGAGGCAGCCAGGTCTCCAGAGTGACACCACTCTTCTTGGAAGTGGTCACGTACATCTTGACCCGACAAAGGTCAAAATCAAACGCCGAATTGAATGCCTCACATGTTGAGTGAGTTGAGGGAGCCGTGAGGTTGGAGCCCGCTTCGACAAGTTCCGTAAGGTTAACCTTGGCGTTGCTAAACTGACGAGCCAAGGTCTTCCCAAGCCCTTTACACTGAGTGGCGAATTTGTGGTCATTTATGACACTGCATTCTGCTCCCTGTGTGGCAGCCAACAGGCCCAGGAGTGACATACCGAGAATCTTCATCGGAACAGACAAACAATCGAAAGACCAGGCTCTGGTAGGTAATTTGAAGGGATCTTGAAGTCTGTGTTCCGGGGACTGCGATTTATATACGCGTACTCCCCTTGTCCCTTTGACGCGATGCCAAGCAATAGTCTATCGTTGCGACCCCAGAAACTCTGTCACCATTTCCCCAGTCCAGGTAGCTGACACCCCTTGACGGAGTGGAGGAGTGACCAGTAAGCAGATTTCCCCACTTTCAGCCCATACTGAATGTCCCGAGGTGAAATTGAAGGAGCGGTTGGACTAATCCGCATTCTGGGCGGCTGTGGGGAATCGAACGGGATCAAGTTCGGGAACGGGGGACATTCTCCCATATGGTCCGGGTCGGATTTGCCAGTGTGTGTTGGATAATATTCCGTTGCAGCAGGAACTAGCTGTTTCGAGAAGCTGTGTCCGATCGTGCCGAGATTCGCAGCTCAAGTTCAATGTAGACTTGCCTAAAAGGCGCACAAGTGTGACGATTATTATCTTACCTAGCCCATATGTGGAGGCAACACTTGGACCTTGAGTGGGGATTGTCCCTCCCTACCAGCCCGAGGTAAACTTAAATAGATGAGGAAAATGTTGCAAGACACGTGGCTGGTCACAGCGCCCTAGGTTTTATGTTTACTATTTTGCGGAAATGAAGAGTACGTCATTATTCATGGAAAGCCTATTAACTTTGATATGGAATAACAAAGTTACCATCGCGAAGCCCCAGTATCAGGAGTCCGCGATAATTTCTTGGTGGACCGCTGGCTAACTATAATAGCGGGTTTCGCATACAATCAAGTCCTTCCCCTAACATAATGATGGGAAATTAGTAAACACATTCATCATCTTGCCGATCCTATGTGCCGTAGGGAGGGGGGGTTTCGACCCCATGTCTTCCCCGCACATTTGGTTGCCAGCCACCCTAGGGTAATCTCAATGCCCAGAAGGAGGGGACTTTAACCAGACTTCTTCCAATTTGCATGGGTAATATAGGATAAAGGATTACCAGGCTTAAGCAGTTGATGGACCATTTGTTGTTGCGATGCGTGAATCAAAAGCTTACTCTAATGAGCAGAAATCCATACAGGGTAAACTAACTATCGCCACTAGAAAAAGCTAGCGTGGTAGCGTAGTCGAGATCCGGGTAATATAATAACAACCGCACAACAGCCAGGTAAGCAATTAGCAACACGAATGCTCGGAGCATGTGATCACATACTGAGAAAAGAAAACTTTAATAAATTAGGCAGGTACATTTAAGTCTATTAAAGTCTGGCGCGATGCTGTGGAACAGAAAGAGACCGGCTTTGCTTTAGATATCCACAGTAGCTCACATAGTTCACTAGTCATTTCTGGTCATCCTACAAAACCCACGCAACACATTTCTAAAATTAAGCATTTCCATTTTTAATATCCATTTGAAAGTTGTAGCTTAGAACAATGTGTTTTTAATCTAGGTGATATGCATCAAATAGATCGCCCAATCCCCGTTGAATACATAGCTACGGATCTTCAAAGCGAATACTCTATAACAAGATCTTGAATATCGGCAAGCCAAGGCCTCACCTTAGCCACCACAACAATGATAGTGTGTGTGGGACGAGCATAAGAGAGGGCCAGAGAGCCAACAACCCACCTACCGAAAGCAGGTGTTGTGACTGGTGATGCCGGCACAATGGCGGTAAAGGCGCAGATAAAAGACTCTCAAAGTGAACAAAATAGAATAACCTGAATCATGCTATCAATCACAATCATTTGATCAAACGGGTCACAATACAATACCGCAAAGATGGGCCAAAAACAATATAAATTGAGCTTGCTAGAAAATCAGACTGCTGAACACTCATGATTACTATTGAAGGTCAAGATCGCGGATGAATCCGACCACGATCTCAATCCTACCCCGTAGCTCGCAATGACTGCTTAATTGACCTTATCCAATGACTTCAATACCGGTCGGAACAGCCTATAGAGGTAGTCCGGATCAAATAAGCTTACATCATAGTTGGCGCATCTGCTAGGAATGCCTTTACAGGCATTCTACACCGCAAGACCAGGGAACCCCAACACAATAGCAATCTGTCTTTTTAATTTGCAATTGTATTAAACCATAGGCTCAATCACAATGCCCCCTAGTTTGAGAACTAAAGATACAGTCCTCATTTACTATTAAACTGTGAAAGTAGAAAATCAAGGCACGGTATGTAATCAATAGTAAGCAGCTTTGGGCTGCAGTCGCAAATTTCAACCATCACCAATATCAAGAAAATACCGAGGGACTAACGAGACCCTGTGGAGTGTTCCCCTGTGAGAAGACTCCACGCATTGAATCCATTGCCGAAGCCTAATTAGGTATTGGCATTTCAGGGTTCGTCACATTGCCATTGTTCCTAGATTCTTAGGTGTCTTTCTGAAGAAAGGTTAGGCTATTGTTCTTAGAGTCTTAGGTGTGTTTCTGAATAAGGATTAGGTCATTGTTTTTAGACTCTTAGGTGTGTCTCTGAAGAAGGGTTAGGTTATTGGCGCCTCACTAGTTGAAAGATGCCATGTAGTACGATCATTACGCAGAGTGGTGATTGTTGGATTCGGAGACGACAATTCTCCGTATTCATGCGCCCTGGTGGTGCTTGGCAAGTCCTAATCAAAATTTTCTTCGCTAATTTTCTCCGCATGTTGTAAATGTAATTTTTGTTTCCCGCAATTCCTGATGGACTTATGAATTACGATGTGTTGATGGACTTTTATGTTGAATCCTTGATTAGCTAGCGAGGAAGCTAGGAGCAGATGGGGAAAGGCTACAGATCTGTTGGTTTGTCGCCAACCTGGCGTGAGATCTGAACAAGGGATCGAGGCGCAGATGCAGGGAAGTTCGGCAGAGGCGTTTTTCATCCTGGGCGAACCTGTCGCTTACTCACAAACTAACAATGAACCAACGGGAGGTCGGCAAGCTTTATTTTGAAAACTGAGCCCATGCACGATGTCGAAATATGACGATATTTTGAAAAGTCAACGTACTCTAATGAAATCCCCTTTTCAAATCAATTCTGCACTCCTCAATTGCACCCATTTCGAGATGAAGCTGCCATCCGGATTATATCCGAACAAGTCATACTTTCTGACCCTCATCAATCCTTGCGAGCAGTAAAATTTCTGCATCGGCCAAGTAAACGTTATTTCCCAGCCCTTCCTGTTGGGTTCGCCTATAGTGGCGATGTTAACCAAGGGGATAACACCACCAGCTTCCCGGCACCGGGAGCTTTGACACATGACACTCGCATGTTTGATCGGCAGGGGTACTCACGGCACCCTTCCGAACATTCGAACTATGACAGCACGGTGAGACCTACTAATGCATAATACTGGTATTCCTTCTGTATAAGCTGCATAACGCAAGGACCTAGATCTTGCTTGATTACACCACTCTTCCGTCCTAATGCTCCGTTTAGGCTACTTATCTCCCGGCTATAACTCCCGGCTACCTAAGATGATAATTTGTAAATTCGAATGCTTTCTTAGATCTTCCGTCCAAAACGCCGGTGTCAGTCCATGTTGGGTCTGTGACCCCGTTGAGCGGGGCCGGCGCTTCGACTTGCCATGACTGCAATCTGCTCGGACGATGACGCTCTCATAGCCGCGGCTATCAAGCCCGTCTCTCGTCTCGAGGACCGGACCGCCCAACCTCGTGCCCAAAACACCACGCAGCTGCAATTACGAGAAATACCGGGTTCATCCCACGCTGCCGGGTCGCCAACCGTGCTCACAAAGGGAAACCTAAGGCGAATGACCGATCCGACGCCTTGGATCGGACCACCGGGCTTAAGCACCTGAAGATTGATGGAATCGTTGAGGGCCAGTCGGCCGGAATAGAGCCATAACAGGGCCGAATACTCCAGCGGGGAAACGGCGCATTCACTGGATTGAGCGGGCTGCCATGAGGGTTTTCACCCAGTTTTCACCCACATCCCACGACCCCCAGATCCACTCGGCAGTTAGAGCCCATCACGGGGACAACAAACCCTGACTCTTTGACCGCTGGCAAAATATCGGGAGCTCGGTTCTTCAGCGGCCGTATTTGAGTAGTGGAGTGGCCCATGCCCCGCGATCGACTTCCCCGGCTCCATGATATCATGAGAAACTCCACACGCACTAGCCCCATGGCTGCGGCGCCCGCAACGGCCGACAGCCTGAACAGCGGCTTGTCGAGTCAGCTGTGCTTCTGGCAGGGTCCTCTATCACGTCGTGTAATGCAGCTAGGCGTTGTGTTCGGTAAATTACCCACGGCTGCCCGGGGATTATTGCAGTGTTTCCACTGTTTCCACAGCGGGCAAGGAACCCCCATGCCGCGTCGAATTGAATGCGGCATTAGCATCATACCATTAAGTTATCCTAGTCCCCCATATTCTCCGCAATTACCCCCGCAGAACAGGTTCCAACTTGTCCCGACCATGGTTATCCGTATGGAGAAAAAAAAAAACGTGTGTAGCTAGCTCCAAAGAGTTGTGGGACCAACCAGCATCAAGCATCACGAGAACCGGGATGACGCAACGAGCTTCGGAGCTTGGTATCGTTTGTGGAGGTTGCTGCCTTTTGAAAAAAATTGGAGAAGCAAGTAGACATGTACTACGTAGAAGAGGTCAGGGTGTTGGCAGAATATAAAAGGCATCAATGAGACGTACGCCAATGGAAGATCATCACTCAGATCCAGCTTACGCTCAGCTACCTCGAGCCCAAAGTTACAATGGCCTCTGTTTTGTCTCTCGTGGTCTCAGGCCTGCTTGCAGCCTCCACTGTCAATGCCCAGAACTATGGTTCGGATAGCCGGACAGATGATGCTTTCAGCTATGTCCAGCCTCTGAACACCACCATCCTCGGACCCTATGGACACTCTCCCGCTGTCCTCCCTTCCCGTATGTTTATTCACTTGACCCTGCAAAATGAAGGCATTGACTAATACCATGATGCAGCCAATTCTACTGGCAATGGTTGGGAGGCTGCCTTTGAGAAGGCGAAGCAGTTCGTTGCTCTCTTGACAATTGATGAGAAGGCCGATATGGTCACCGGAACCCCCGGCCCTTGTGTTGGCAACATTCTTGCCATCCCTCGCCTTGGTTTCAATGGTCTCTGTCTCCAGGACGGACCTCTATCCATCCGCGTGGCGGACTACGCCAGTGTCTTCTCGGCGGGTGTCTCCGCCGCCTCTACCTGGGACAGGGCCATCCTGTACGAGCGAGGCCATTCCATGGGCAAGGAGTTCAAGGCAAAGGGTGCTCACGTTGCCCTCTCGCCCGTTGCTGGTCCCCTTGGACGCTCTGCCTACTCTGGCCGAAACTGGGAGGGCTTCGCCGCCGACCCCTACCTGACTGGTGTTGCCATGGAGTACACAATCCGCGGACATCAAGACGCCGGTGTTCAGGCTACTGCTAAGCACTTCATTGGTAACGAGCAGGAGACCCAGCGTAACCCCACTTGGTCCACAAATGGCACCGTCACCGATGTTATCCAGGAGTCCATCTCCGCCAACATGGATGACCGAACCATGCACGAGCTTTACCTATGGCCCTTTGCCAATGCTGCCAAGGTCAACTGTGCTAGCTTTATGTGCTCTTACCAGAGACTCAATGGGTCGTACGCCTGCGAGAACTCCAAGGCCCTCAACGGTCTCTTGAAGGAGGAGCTTGGCTTCCAGGGCTATGTTATGTCTGACTGGGGAGGCGTTCACTCCGGTGTTGCCTCTATTGAGGGAGGATTAGATCTCAATTTCCCAGGCGGGCTTGGCAGTTATGGAATGGATTGGAAGGCTGGCTCATTCTTCGGAAAGAATATCACCCTGGCTGTCAACAACGGCACCGTCGATGAGACCCGTGTCGACGATATGATTATCCGCATCATGACCCCTTACTACTGGCTGGGACAGGATGTGGACTTCCCCACAGTTGACCCGTCTTCTGCCGACCTTAACACCTTCTCTCCCCGTTCTACGTGGCTGCACGAGTTCAACCTGACTGGCGAGCGAAGCCGTGATGTCCGGGAGGACCACGGCGAGCAGATCCGCCGACACGGCGCACAGGCCACCATCCTGCTTAAGAACGAGAACAATGCTCTTCCTCTTAAGGCTCCTAAGTCCATTGCTGTCTTTGGAAACGACGCCGGAGATGATACCCAGGGTTTCTACAACCAGGTTGACTTCGAGTACGGCACCCTCACCGCTGGTGGTGGCTCCGGCACTGGCCGCTTGACCTATCTCGTCTCTCCCCTGGCTGCCATTAACGCCCGGGCCAAGCAGGACGGTGCTATTGTCCAGCAGTGGCTCAACAACACCCTCATCGCTGAATCGGATGTCACCACCCTCTGGGTCCCCACCCCTCCTGAGGTCTGCATTGTCTTCCTTAAGACATGGGCCGAGGAGGCTGCTGACCGTGCGCACTTGAGCGTTGACTGGGTTGGTGATGATGTGGTTGAGTCTGTTGCCAGCGTCTGCAACAACACCATCGTTGTCACTCACTCTTCCGGCATTAACACTCTCCCCTGGGCAGACCACGTTAACGTCACTGCTATTGTTGCTGCCCACTACCCTGGACAGGAGAGTGGCAACTCCATCATCGATGTTCTCTACGGAGACGTCAGCCCCTCTGGAAAGCTCCCCTACACCATCGCTTACAACGGCACCGACTACAACGCGCCCCCGACCACGGCGATTAATACAACTGGAGTTTATGACTGGCAGTCGTGGTTCGATGAGAAGCTGGAGATTGACTACCGCTACTTTGATGCCAACGATATCGATGTGCGCTACGAGTTCGGTTTCGGTCTGTCCTACTCCACCTTCAAGCTCGCCGACATCACGGCCGAGCCCCTCGTCGAGAGCATCACTGCCACACCTGAGCAACTGCCCATTCAGCCTGGTGGTAACCCTGCGCTCTGGGAGAGCATTTACAACGTCACCGTCTCCCTGACCAACACCGGAGAGGTCTACGCTGCCACTGTTCCCCAGCTCTACGTTACCTTCCCTGACAGCGCGCCTGAGGGAACTCCCGTCAAGCAGCTCCGTGGCTTCGAGAAGGTTTGGCTGCAGGCTGGCGAGAGCCAGACTGTTGGCTTCGAGTTGATGAGACGCGATCTCAGCTACTGGGATATTGTTTCCCAGGATTGGGTGATCCCCACCGGCGAGTTTACGATCAAGGTCGGCTTTAGCAGCAGGGACCTGAAGGAAGTGATTAAGATTACTCTTGTGGATGCTTGAGGTTGAGGGTTGATGATTATAATGATGATACGAAGTAAGGTTTAGAATCGTTGTGGTATTGTAGATATCAGAATACTCTGTTATATATCGTGTTCTATCGCACAGTGATCTATATATGTTCTCGTCTAATCCACTCGTCGCTTGTTTCGTGAAGACGCCCGCTCAATCTCAGGAGTGTGTGCAACCCGTTCTCTTTGATCTTCCGTGACTTCATAAACTGTGGCATCCAGGCGAACCCGGAACGATTTACCGCGCCAGTGCACTGTTCTGCCGAGCAAAACTGCCCAGACCCAGATAGGCAACGCAAGCGATTCTCGACCCAGCCAGGCAGGGAGCCACTCATAGAATGGCCTTGCTGGGATGCCGCCTTGGTTAGAGGCACCCTTGGCAAAGTATGGCGTGTTAACATCAGGCACCATCGTGAGCCCGCTGTGCAGACGACGGAACATATACCAGTCTCCTAGCATCCACGAAGTCACGCAGGTGAGCCAGGTCAATCCCATGGCGCGCCACGTTGGTGGCAACCCAAAAATCTCGTTGAAGAAGGGTAGCGTAGTAGCCGCAAAGGCAATATAGGCACAGCACAAGAAAGGTTCCACACCAGGCTCGACCAAAGTTGCCGCCATGACGGTAAACTTTCGAGCCCTAAGCCAGCGGGCGCGTCGAGCTGCGTAAGCGACGACAGACATGCCTGACATGGGCTGGACGACGAGGTCTCCCCATATAATTCCATGGTTGCGGTAGCCGGGAATCTTGGACTGCCAGAACAATTCGCCTATCAAGTGGTCCTCGCAAATATTGTGAGAGAAGTAATCCACGCCCAAAGGTCGGTTTTGGCCGGTTGGCAAGTTCGGGTTCTCGGCAGGGTTTGTGATCTGGTCCAACTGAGACTTCCTAAACATGTTGCTCTTCCCCACGACGCAAGGGGCAACCCCGACAGTGTTGATCGCTCCGTAAAATTTGGCATGAGTAGTCGACATGAACATTTCATCGAGGCGCCCACCTCCTTGAGAGAAAACTCGGGAAAACAGTCCTGAGTCTGGATCCGAGGCCAAGCGCTCTTCAGAGGCAGGATGCAACAAAGATTGGCTGTCACCGGCCGGTGAGGCAGAAAAGTCGCCCAAGTCGACGACAATCGGCATCTGGTGGACGAATTTGAAGGGGCGGAGAGAGGTTCCTCCCACCCCAAAGCCCATCAGCCTGTCCACCATTCGACCCAAAACACCACTGCCAATCCACACATTGCAGTCTGCTATCCATATAATGTCGCCTTTGGCTTCTCGGTATGCCCTGCTGATGTTGCGGATCTTGGGGTTCGGTCCGAGATTGTCCGCATCGCCACCGGCGCCGTGGAGAACCGGGTCCTCAGATTCGACGAGCACACAAGCGTCGAAGGCAGGGAAGTCTTGAATAATTTGCTGAAGGATCGGATACGCGGAGTCGCTCTTGTCGTCGATGCACAGGCGGATGGAAAGTTTGTCAACGGGGTAGTTCTGGAGGAAGGACGAGGCAATGCATTCGTAGAGCCGAGGCTCGACGCCCTTGACCGGGCGGATTAACGTTACGTGAGGGGTGTTCTGTTGGAGCTCGGAGGATACGGGAGGAGGGAGAGGCCGCTTGTAGTTCCTCAAGCTGCTTCAGGTTAGAAACGGGCAGAGCACAACGGTGAGGGGGAGGGGCCCGTACATGGCACGAATGCCGATGGCCTCGACCAGGACGACGAAGCCACTCCAGACGAGGCAGACCCAGGCAGCGGTTTCGATGTATGTGGCCATGGCTATGGTTTCGGGGCGGGCATCTCTCCCGCCGTGGTTACAGTACGGACAGGAACAGTGGCAGCGACACGGCCGTGCAACAAGCTCACACAGACACACAGAGGCGACAAGGAAATTGAAACGTGTGATCGGGAGCTGTTATGGAGGGACGGGAGGAGGAGAGTGGGCGGATGGCACTAAGCCCGCCAGGGCTGATGGGATAATAAGCCGCCTACCAAACACCAGCTACACGCGCGCGACCAGGGCCGCACGGCACAGGAAATCGTGCAATCGTGCAATCGTGCACTGCAGGTGCTGCAAGGGCCAATCGCGAGAAATAGCGCTGCCGGAGAGGCCCGAGCATGGCGATCGGCAGGGAGACGGCCGAGAGCCCACGCACATTGGCCCTGCTGTCTCATCTCTCATCTCTTGTCTCGCTCGGGTGAGTCGGAAAGTCGGTGGGAGCTGGCCCCGCCAGACGTCAGTGGCCGGCCCGCCAGACGCTGGAAGCCTGGAAAGCTGGAAGCTGACCGGGACACGCTGTGCCCTGTGCGTGGCCTGAAAGCCTGACGCCTTGCGCATGAGGCACCAAAGTGGGTAACTCCAATTCAAGAAAAATTTCGGTGCTCACGCTTCGGCTTTTTTCTCCTTCATCATCCATCACCATCTGGCTCAAGCATTCACCGCACGACTCGGCCTCAACGCTGAGCGACTGCCACTGTTCCCGTCAAAGGATAACAGTGTGCCGTTGTGAATGGCCACCAGCATTGACCATTCTCCAGCATCGTGCCTGGACCATGTCCTAGACAAGTAGGTTCCCTCATCTCCTTTTTGCGGCACTTTGCTTCAATCTCTGCACGATGCGCAAGCCACGCTCCCTCACGGGTCTGCCGTGCCAAAGCCCTCGTTTGCCATGCCCAAACACAGCCCGGGAAGTCCCACGGCTCCCCTCGTTACAATGATGACACCATCACGTGCTTAGAGAATCCATTCAGTTGGGCCTCTGTGACGGCCTTGATTATAGACTACAACGGTATCTGATGTAACAAACACAAACCCAATTCATGTCTCACGTAGTTCATACAACTGCGAGCGCATTACTGACGAGTCTTCGTCTAGACCAAGATGACACCAGCGAGAAATGGCTGAGATTCTACCATCCACCACAGAGCCTGGAGCAAAGTCGCCCGCAAACGCTGCTCGGCCGCAGCAGCGAGGGCCTCCACTGCACCAGATCTACGCGCTTCCAGCGCCGATCAAGACTTTCCCCCTCCCGGCGTTCTACCCGAACAACCCCATATCCCTCTTCCATGTCGCATACGCGTGGCTAGGCCAACTATGGTCGCCTCCCGCGGTGGAACCCTCTGTGGTCCATCAGGGTGTCTGGTCAGCTGCGACGTGTTCAGTCCACATCACGGATGAAAACTCTATCCGGGCCTTCTGGGAGCAAGGCTTCTATGGAAAAGGAAATCTGAGTCGAAGTGAGCCCAACTGGTTGAAGCGAGAGAAAGTTCGACGAGGGCTGCAAGAGGCGCACGTCAGTGAGATTCTGACTGTTGAAAGACGCCAGGAGCGTATCCGAGCCAAATGGGAGCGGGCTCGTGTCGAGCAGGAAGCTATCCAGAAAACAAGATTGGAAGAGGCCGAGGAAACTCAGACTCAAGCTGAGCTGAAGACGTCCAACCCGACAGAGGAGTCGGTCTCTCGGCCAACTCCCGACTCACCAGTTAGCCCGGAGAAGTTACTGGCTCTGCCAAACTCGTTGGCTGATCTCCAATCTGATGTTGGTCCGCCCCGGGACGTGACGACCAATGGGGAGGTCAGACTACGTCTTGACACTGCCGTCGGCCCTGCACGACCACACCTGGCCAATGGGACAGAGTATGCCGTGTCTCCCGCTACATATACCGATGACTCGGCCACTCCTGCGCCCGGCAACTCACGCCTCCCTAATGGCACAAAGCGGCAGAAGAGCGTTCGATTCTCTCCCGCGGTTGAGTCGTCAGTCTTTGGGTTTGCCGATCCACCAAGCCCCTACCGCCACTCACCGCTTGTCAACGGTGAGCATTTGCCAACTCTGAATGAGGATGTTGCCAAGTCGGCCCACATGATCCCAGTGGTTGAAAGCATTCACTTCCCGCTCCTTAACAAGGAGCACCTCCAAATGATGCCGGAGGAAGCATTCTTCCTGAGCTTTGGCCTGGGTGTTTTGACAGTGAATGACGAAACTGGAAAGCCTCTGTCCCAGATGGAGCTCTTCACCCTGTTTCGGCAACATTCCTACTTCCCACCCCGAGTTGAGCCGGAAGAACCCGCACTCCAGCCTGATGACAACTTCCTAGTGCACTACTCGGTGTATCATCACTTTCGATCCCTCGGCTGGGTCCCGCGTGGTGGCATCAAGTTTGGTGTCGACTGGATGCTCTACACTCGAGGTCCTGTGTTCGATCACGCCGAGTTTGGTCTAATAGTCATCCCGTCGTACTCTGACCCTCTGTGGAAAGAGTCGAAGAAGGAGAATGTGCAGAAGTCGTGGCAGTGGCTCCACGCAACAATCCGAGTTCTCTCCCACGTCACCAAAAGCTTGGTGCTAGTCTACGTGGACGTACCCCCACCATCAAAGTTTGATGAAGCGTTGGAAAAAGGATTTACCGATGTGTTCGAGCTGTACAAAGTTAGAGAAGTGATGGTGAAGCGGTGGTCGAGCAACCGTAACAGGTAGCAAAGTGGCTACCGGAGGGGCAGACCCATGTATGAATGAATGTACAACTATTGGCTACAATGAATCATGAGACTCTATGAATGAAACTCGGGCTTGCTTGAAGTTGTGACCGCGGTTTTGTGAAGATGGCGCCGAGTTGTTCCCTCTGACAAGGGCCATCGATTGGCTCGTGCCAATCACCGTCAGCATGGCTCGGCAATTGATTCCGGATCTCCCCTGTTCTCGTCCCAATTGTCCAATCGACATGAAGCGCATGCCCAACAGTTCCAAGCCATGCGTGATCCTATATCGGCACAAGCCATCGTCTTGTCTCTTCATGATGGCTATCCACGGGCCCAGACAACGCGGGGTCGACCGAACAACCCCACATGGAGCTATGCATCCCTTTCGGCCGAGGTACATCTGTTAAAGCTCCATCTCATTCTCCATCTAATTGCCACAGGTTGGCGTCTGCTCTCTGCTCTCTTTCACAACTCCCGGAGCAACGTAGGATCGTCGTCCTAAACTGCCAGCTCTAGGAAGTCGATCGGACGCTGACACTGTAACTGTACGCCATGCTTTCTCCCAACCGGCTGCTCGCCCGGAGCTGCAGGTCAACTCCGTCCCGGACTCTCACATCGCTCTCCAGCACCTCGCCATTGACCTCGCGGCGCACTCTTCACACCTCTCGGAAATGTCTTGTTCAAGCAAGTGCTCGTCTACGGACAGACGGTCCTAAGTATGCGTTTGAGTCGCCAAACAAGGGAAAGCTCCTCTCGCACGAGAAACACAGCGTCTCGGCAAAAAGCTCCGGTCCTGCGCCGGCCTTTCAGCCCCGGACTGTCATCGATGGCTCAATCAACGGCGGCAAGGCCATTTCTGTGTCGAGTTCCGACCGCTTCATCCAGATCGAGGACAAGGAGCACGGCGGATGGGTTAGGCTCGACTCGGTGGCCTTGCGCGACAGCTGTGCGTGCCCGAAGTGTACAGACCCGGCGTCTGGTCAGAAGAACTTTGCGTCCACCGCCGTCCCAGCCGACATTGAAATTGATCAGATCCGGCTGACCGAGGATGGCCTCGGGGTCACGTTCCGGAATGATATTGAGCGGCTTGCCAAGGGCGGTCATGAAATGGTGGTCCCGTGGCAGACGATTGAGAAGGCCCTGGGTCACCAGGAGTTGGAGCATCTGCCATACCCGAGGCAGGATGCCGTGTATCCCAAGACGGGGCGGACGTTCTGGGACAACGATACGATCAAGAAGAGAATCCGCAAGATTGACTACAACGAGTTCATCAAGGGCGACGAAGCCTTCTGGCAAACCATCCTGGACCTCTCCAACCTCGGCCTCGTCTTCCTCAAGAACGTCCCCCAGGACGAAAACTCCATCGTCAGCATCACGACGCGCATCGCCAACATCAAGGAGACCTTCTACGGGCGGACGTTTGACGTGCGCGCCAAGCCCGACGCCGAGAACGTCGCCTACACCAGCGGCTACCTCGGCCTCCACCAGGACCTGCTGTACCTGGAGCGGCCGCCGGCGATCCAGATCCTGCACTGCATGGAGAACTCGTGCTCGGGCGGCGAGTCGCTCTTCAGCGACGGTCTGCGTGCCGGCAAGCTCCTGTGGCTGCAGCAGCCGCGCGGCGCCGTCGACCACCTGCGCCGCGTGCGCATCCCGTACCACTACGAGAAGCACGGCTACTGGTACCGCCAGAAGCGCGCGCTGTTCGACGTGACGGCGGCCGACGACATCCTCGCCAGCGTGTACTGGAGCCCGCCGTTCCAGGACCGATTCCAGCTGCCCACCGTCGACATGCGCGCCTGGCTGGAGCCCGCGCAGCTGTTCGACCACCTGATCAACGAGGAGACGGCCATGTACCAGGTCAAGATGGCGCCAGGCGAGTGCGTCCTGTTCGACAACATGCGCGTCATGCACGGCCGCCGCGCCTTCGACGCGAGCGGCGGCTCCCGCTGGCTCCGGGGCGCGTACATCGAGCGCGAGGACTTTGTCAGCCGTGTGCTACACGTGCCGGATGCGCTCGCCGAGGC